>JASVEL010014139.1:0-285057 GCA_032618575.1 Nicotiana noctiflora
CTGGCAAAAACCACAAGGAAGATGTTATAATAAGCAAATAGGACATAACCCAATTGAAGAAAATTGAAAAAAACCCAAAAATACGTAGTTGGAAAAGCCCGAGTCCCGGGCTCACTTCTCAAAAAATTACGAAATTGACATCACCGGGTTCCTTGTATGTCTACGAGTCCGTACATATAAAATTCATCAAAATCACAGTTTAAATGCCCTTTCAAATTCCAAATTTACATTCCAAAAACCAAGCCCTAGTTCTTCCAATATTTATCCAAATTTCTGAGAATTAAAGGTTGAATCTTCTATAAAAGAGCATTTCTGGGTCATGAGACTTACCTCCAATCAATCCCAGATCAAAATCCTCTTAAAATTGCGTCAAAAGCTCCCAATATTGCTTAACAATGGAGGAAAATAAGCTTGGTTCGCGGTTGAAAAAACTTAATAAATCCTTCAGCTCGCCTAGTTTTTCCTCTCTGCGATTGCAGCCCTAGGCATGCGATCGCGATGAACAAATTTGTAGGTACTGAAAAATTTCTATGCGAACGCAACAAAGGCTATGCAATCGCAATTAACAGTTCCGCAGGTCTATGCGAACTCATCCAAGACCTTTGCGAACGCATAGTACAATATCATGCTACACCAAAATTACTGTTATGCGATCGCAGACTATACCATATGATCGTAATGCTTTACTGCCCAGTGCTATGCGATTGTGAGTGCATGCAATCGCATAGATCAATTTCTCTGCTGCAATAACTGCTGCAACCTACAGCTCAAAATAACCTAAATCGGTCTATTTGACAACCCGAATTCATCCCGAGGCGCTCGGGACCTCCACCAAAGGCCCCAACATACCCTAAAACATCATACAAACTTGTTCTGATCATCAAAACATGCCAAACAACACCAAAATCATCAATTCACAATGGATTCAAGCCTAAGTTTTTCTTCAAACTTCCGAAACACACATTCGATCAAAAACCCGACCAAACAACGTCTGCATGACCTAATATTTTGCACACATATCCAAAATCATGTAACAAAGCCATAAAAACACTCGTAATTCCATTCCGACCCTCGGATCAAAATCTCACCTATCAACCGATATTCACCGAAATTCAAACTTCGCCAATTCAATCTTAATTCTACACCGGACTTCCAAATTGAATTTCGATTGCACTCCTATGTCACAGATAATCCTTCGAAGATAACCAAATCACTGGAATTAGCATCCAAGTCATCTAACTATATAGTCAACTTCCGGTTGACTTTTCCAAAACAAGCTTCCCTCAAAGAGGCTAAGTGCCTCATTTCCAACTAAAACCAATCCAACTCTACTCGATCAACTCAAATACTGATATTGAAATATAGAACAATGTAATGTGGGGGAAAATGGGGCAGTAACTCACATGACAGGCTGTGTCATCACAATTTACTTGAGAGAAGGTCTAAATGCGAAAAATTAGTTAATCAAAATATTGAGTAAACAAAGAGGAAATATCTGAAAGAAAATGTATAGTGCTGTAAAATCAAAGAGTAATTTTGAGTTGTTGAAAAGACAAGATTTTTTAGATATTAAGCAAAACTATATAAAGGAAAGGGTCCTAGGTTTATACATCACATGGATCATTCGCACAACACCGGTAACCAATCGTATGCATAGTGTTATCGTGTGATCATCATCTCCATGTGTGGCCTTCCCGCCCCCTTGAGTTATTAAGCATATAATGTATCATTTCTTATTGAGTGCTAGTACCCGTCCCAATCCTATTAGTCCCGGATGCTTGTGGGACTACTAATCCTAAAGGGAAAAGGAATTTAGGGTCTTTTGAGAGTTTCAAAGGACAAAATACTAAGGCGGCATTCAAAACACATAATACAGATATGGGTAAACAAGAAAACAAATAGGCTCAAGTAGGCTTCCTTAAATCAAATAAATTCATATAGTTTAGCACATCTTTCATGTACTGGTTTGGTCTGGATTAAATTAAAGCGATGAATGGACTGGTTCAACACATATTTTTGGACAAGAAGATCGCATTAGGACCACTCAGATGCGGTTGTCTATGACTGACCCAATGATTAATTAACCAATCTTTGTCTATTTGTTGAATAGAAATACTAATTTGAAAAACAAAATGATTATAAAAGAGTTACCCATTTTTTTCAGAGTAAAATAAGTTTTAGAAATAGGTGCGATTTATTATAAAAAATGGTTCACCTACTTTATCAAAAGGAAATAAGTTATAGAAAAAATGCACTGATTTGAAAAGGTTTACCAGAAAGGAACGAATTTCAGAAGAAATACAGACTGATTAGAAAAAGATTTGCAAGTTTTATCAGAAAGGAATGCATTTAAAAAAGATAGAAAAAAAGATGAAGAAGATTACAAGTTTTAGCAAAATAGACACGAGTTTCAGCAATCGATACTATTTTAAGCGAATGAGACTATTCAGATTCAAGATTTCCTATAGGCATACTTTCTATACGTTCATTGATTTTAATACCTTTCAGATGTTAACAGGAGCCTTATGAACATGATAACTATATACAATTTTATTTTTAAGCCTATTGTTTGCCTAATGACATTTACATATGGAGAGATGCAAGAGCCTATAGACATGATATCTAGGCGTGATATAGAAAAAATCAGAAGTTAAACCCCTATAGGCATGGTATCTACCCTTTGTGCATAAAATAAACGCCCTTTTTTTTCGACGAAATCCCCATGAGTTTATTACAAATTATTACAAACCAATAAATCGAACTAGAAATTAAAAGTACATCAGAAGCTATAACTACATCCAAGCAGCCTAATTCAGACTTAGTGTCTAAAAATATGAAATGAACCACTTTCAAGATCAAGATTTCCAAAGTATTCTCTTATCTAAGGTGTTTCAAAGTTCCAAGGAATTTTAGGAGCTCCAGGCAGTGCTTACACCCCAAATACCCATTAGAATTGAATCAAAGTACAGTGCGGAAGAGCCAGCCCTCAAGTGTCCAAGTCCAGAAGGAGCTCATGGGTCCCTAGTCAAGGCTTACAATGGGGGGCAGAACTTAGATTCTAGAAATAAGTGCAAGTGCAATAGATAGGGGGTTAGGGAATGCCAAGGCAGGCTGGTGGTTATGCCTAGCCATATGATAGGCTGGCACACCCCTGGCCAAACTATCAGCCAACAAATTAAGAGTAAGACTATGGTCTAGACAGTGATTAGGGCACTGCCAAACGAAAGTCTCAAACTCGACATACATATAAAGGGGAAGGGGGATGGTAATTGAAAGAGTTTAGGATTCAAGAGGGTCCAGTTCATGTCCATGGACAATAATATCAAGTATTTTTCATGTTTTCTAAACCACAACTCAGCCATATAAAGGGGATTAGGGTTTGGGATTCATATAAGAACAAAATAATGAAAGCAAACTTGCAGAAAGTTACAACATGTAGACAGTAAAACAAATAAGGAATGGACTATAGAATAAATAAATGGAGGGAGAGGCAAGAATTAAACATATGAACATACCAGTTGCAGAAAGTAAGCAAAGAAAAGTAGTATTCTTGCAAAAAAGCCACAATCAGAGAAAGCTTTATGTATGAGTGAGTTCAGAGCAAGAACTAGAGTGTTTGTGTGAGAAATTAAAAGTTGACCATGTAATAAAACATTAACCTCTAAAGTGTTGAAGAACCCATTTTATAGTGCAGAGAAGCAAGTAGCAAAGGTAAGAAAACCTTTAAAACCAGTCTCAAATATTCTCCCTTAAGTTAGGGGATTCAATTTCAAATGGGAGAATGTAAATAAGGAAAGGAATTTTAAGTAATATCTTTTATAGTGGCATAAAAAGAGAAATACGTAAATCTTATCTAAGGAAAGAACTCAACGGTCTTGATTTGTAAAGAAAAAGGAAAGGAAATCAATAAGACAATGTAATAGAATTAAAGAAACATGCTTAATTAGAATGAACCCAGCCAGAAATAGGTAAAGAAGGTTCAATCGAAGGAAAATCTGTGCAATCAGTCAAAACCCCATCAAAGGAAACCAAAATCAATCAAGTAGTCATCAAAACCTTTTGAAAGAGGAGTTTCTTCACCTATAAAATAGACAAATCAAACAAAGAGTCTAACATTAAAGAGTTTAGGATGATAAAACAAAGAATACGAGTTCAGTCATAGGTTCATAGTGAGCCTGCATGTTCAGGGTTCCAAAGTGGAACCCTAATCCAACTTGTCAAAGAAACCCCCAAATTCTAGGGTTTCGAATTGAATCAAACCTAGATACGAGAAGGAAAGTGAACAGACTCAAGGAGTCTCATGAGAAACAAACAAATAACGATAGCAGGTTCGAAGCAATCAAAGAGAGAAAAAGTGTGAAGAACATATTTTAGAAAACTGCGAACTTAGGGCTAGTCTTGAATAGACAAAATACACTTAACAAGAACATAAGCAAAAGTCAAGAAATTCAGTAGTAAACACACATGGTAGAAGAGTGAGGAAAATTTAACACAGATTAATCATCTCAGCACACATATAAATGAAGTGAAGAACAATACACGTGTGATAGAGAAATAAAGCATACGAGCATATTGCAGACAAATATCTGGAAGAAAAGAAAAACAAGAACCAAAAGGCTTTTAGAAACCCTAATTTGAAATCAAACAATTCAGAGGAGGAAATTTGGGGGAAGACACTCAAAACATCAAGCATAACATGGACATAGCACAGATAGAAACAAATAACGATGAAAGAACCTCGAATGGATTAGGGTTTACGAGAAACCCTAAAAGCGAGAAAGGCTTGGAAGAACAAGATCAGATCTTGAGTCAAAAAGGTCAGGAATCAAGCTGCCAGCACTTGAATATGCTGGAATGTGGTCGGAAAATGATGGATCTACAGGTCTGAGATGGATCTGTGAGAGGACTATCAAGGTCAAGCCTCCAAACTTCGAATAGCTCAGGCTCAGTGGTGAGAGAAGGCGAGTATAGACCATCTATGGTAGGAGATGCCATGGATTTAGGTGGGAATGAGGTGACATAAGGTGGGAGGTTATTAGGGTTTATTGGGAGGCTAGAGAGCGTTTGAGGGAGAAGAAGGGAGTTAGAGGTGGCGTCTCTATGCAAATGAGGTAGTGTTAAATGGGTTAGGTGGTTAAAAAGGGAAAGGAAGGATACGATCCATTTATCAAGATGATAAACGACTTGGATTTTAAAAGAAAAGCAGACGGGTTTGAGAATGGGCCAAGGGTTGGGTATTTTAGAAATTGGGTTCGTTTAATTTTGTGGGTGGAATTGGGCCAAATGAGGCTACAATTGAAAGGGAGAAAAGGTTGTTATTGAAATAGAAATAGGCTAAGTGTTAAATGGATAATTTTCCACTTTTTATTTTATAAAAAAATGTAGTAATGATTTTAAAAACAAATTATAAATATCGAACAAACAAATACTATATAAATATTAATTCAAAAACACTGGAAATGGTTTTATAATCATAAAACACTATTAATGTAGCTTTAAGCATACCAAAATAATTTTTTAAAAATGAAAAAAAATTACCTTAATTATATTTTGGTGTAAATATGAGAATGAAATAAGTTATTCATCAAAAGTGATTATATTTTGAAATAATTATCGGATCTTGTGGTATTAAAATAGGCAATAAATTGGCTTAAAAATTATTAAAATTTTGAAAAGTACCAAAACTCTTGGGCATGCTCATATATGCTATTTTGGAAGTATTTTAGGTATAAATACCTAGGGAAAATTGGGAATCAATAGCTGCCCCTCTATACCCAAGGTGGATGAAAGAGTTGTTGGGTAAAGATCAGGGGGCAAATTTTGACTGAAAGCGGCAATTGAAAAGAATTCTGTCCGAGCTCTGGTTTTTGAGCTGCATACATTTCCCTGTTTTTACAGGAATAAGGCCACATGTAGCTCAGTAACCATTGATGGAATGTGCCGGTAGAGATTTGAAAAGGACGGACACGATGGTTAAGATGGAAGAGGTATTCGATATCTGATAGGTTGCGGGACTGGAGCGGGATCGCTCATGCTGAGACGATCGTTTGCTAGCTGGTGTACATGCAAGTAAGCAATGAAACATACATTGGCCATAAATTAAACGTGATGCAAGTTTCCATTGGACCATGAATGTTGTCTTCGGACGGTTAGGATGACGTCCTCTGACCATGATGTCACGGGCCATGGAGAGCATGAATAAATATTTACAGGCTATGAAATGATGTTCTCGGGCCATGATAATGGTACCTCCGAACCATGATGACTTTGAATGATGATGTTTAGAATATAAAGCGGGATCCTCGGGCCATGTCATGGTGTTCTCGGTCTATGAAGATGGTGCCTCCGAACAATGATGCCCTTGGATGATTTGGCAGTATTTCAACCTATAAAATGCAAGATTTGGCGGTATTTCAGCCCATAAGAAATTTAAATGATGAAACTTAAATAAAGCTAGCGATATTTCAGTCGATAGACATTTAAATGTCGATATTTCAGCCGATAGAAATGTAAATAGCGATATTTCAGCAAACGAAAAACTTAAATAAAGCATGGCAATATTTCAGCTGATGTAAAAATGTAAATTGTGATATTTCAGCCGATATGAATTTAGATAAGCTGGCGATCTTTTAGTCGACATAAGAATATAAGTGGCGATATTTCAGCCGACGAAAATTTAAATAAAGCTGGTGATAGGGATCTAGATATAACTGGCAATCTTTCAGCCGATATTAAATATGGTTGGAAATATTTTAGCCGATGGAAATAAGATTGGCGATATTTCAGCTGATGCAGTTAGAGGTGGCGATATTTCAGCCATGCAGGATGGAGACAGTGCTTAGTCTGAGAAGGTAGAAAGGTAACCTTATGAAATACAGGAAATGCAGGAAATAATTCTTATTCTCAGAAGGAAGAAAGGTAGCCTTATGCAATGCAGGAAATACAAGAGATGCTGCTTAGTCTCGCAAGTCAAAAAGGTAGCCTTATGCAATGCAGGAAATGCATGAGACAGTACTTAGTTCCAGAAGGCAGAAAGGTAGCCTTATGTAATGCAGGAAATACATGAGACAATGCTTAGTCTCAGAAGGCAGAAAGGTAGCCTTATGCAATACATGAAATACAGGAGACAATGCTTAGTCTAGGATGACAGAAAGGTAACCTTATGCAATGCAATAAATAAATAAAAAGAGTAACAAAATCTCTTAGCTGAGTTGTGACGGTTGATAGTCAATTGTCATTGTGGCATGATAGATATATTGTGTGCGGATAGTACTTCTAGGTAGACGATGATCCTCAGAGTTGTATTTCTGAACAAAGTATGAGCATATAATCGTATCTGATGATGTTATGTCTTGGGTGCCTGCATCCAAAGAAAATCGTGAGTTTTGTCAAGGGAGAAGGTTGGTTCATCTTCCCATGGACTGTGCTAGTCCTACTCGACTCTTGCTTTCATTGGGGGTAGCGCTGCTGACAAAGATATTTTGATAGTATTCATTCATAGTTTGGTAATATAATTAAAAGAAATATTTGATGTAAATACATAATAAAAAGTGATTTTAGATGAACCAACAACTACGGCGTGGTTTAAGATGCTGTAACCTCTTTTCCTCCAGAATTTTGAGGGTCCTCATCAAAATTCTGCCCTAGTTTACTACATCGGTGCCTCTGATGGTTCCACGAAATGAGTCGAAAAAGTCAACTTCAGAATTTTGAGGGTCTTCCTCTATATTCTGCCTCTATTCTAATATTGGGGGAAAATGGAAATTTTATTTGATTGTGACCGAACCCATAGGGATGGTACGTATCCTCTCTTAAATGGAAATCAGGTCAGGTGTAGTTCAAATTACATCATAAAGGAATCATAATGGTTACACATATTATCGCTTCACTGAATCTTAATTGATTGGCTTTCGCCAGATTTCTCCGTCCAACTCCACAAGTATGAGGATTCTTCCTGTTAGAGCCCAATAAACCATGTACAAACCTTGCCAGCCGGGAGAGAAATTCCCGTTGGCTTCATCTTGATGTGGAAAAATCTTTCTTAGCACTAGCTGCCCCGGTGTGAACGGTCTTGGTCTGACTCTCGTGTTAAAGGCTCTGGTCATTCTATTATGATAAAGCTGACCATGGCAAATTGCATTTTGTCTTTTCCCATCTATAAGGGCTAGCTACTCATAGCGACTCTTTACCCATTCAGCACCTTCATGTTCAGCCTCCTAAATAATTCTCAGGGAGGGAATCTTCACTTCGACTGGGATAACTGCCTCGGTACCGTACACCAATATATAAGGAGTTGCACCGGTTGATGTGCGGACGGTTGTACGGTATCCTAATAGAGCAAATGATGGTTTCTCATTCCACTACTTCTATTTTTCAATGATTTTCCTTTATATCTTTTTGATATTCTTGTTGGCTACTTCTACAGCACCATTCATCTGAGTTCTGTAGGCTGTAGAATTCTTGTGCTTGATCCTGAAGGCTTCACACATTACTTTCATTAGGTCACTGTTGAGGTTGAAACCATTGTTAGTGATGATCCACTCTAGGATGCCAAACCTGTAAATTATCTGGTTGTAGACAAAGTCTGCCGCAACCTTCTTGGTTACCGCCTTGTATGGAGCTGCTTCAACACATTTGGTGAAATAATAAACTGCCACTAAAATGAACTTGTGCTCGTTTGACGCGGTCGACACAGTAGGTCTGATGACATACATTCCCGACCCGGATTTTCCCCCAATATCGGGATCGTGATGGCGCCTACTCGTGGTAGCTAGGCAAGCCACTGTGTTCATACTACCCTATTTTTAACACAATTTTAATTAAATAAATGCGGAATACTTTATCGAAATGGAAATAATAAATCACGAGGTAAAAATCATACCTGAAATCCTCTACCCAAGACTTGGAGTCACCAACTCACAAACTACTATGGAATACTACACATAAAAGTCCGAAGAAAATATAACATAATTCTGTTCGTCTCGGAATAATGAGACTACAGCTATAAACATAAATAAAGAAAGAGACGCCGGGCCTGCGGACGTCTGCAAGCTACCTCGGTCTCAAATGAAATCAACTCCCACGCAATCTATTTACTGCTGCTGCTGCTGCTGCTGCTCCTGATCGTAACCTGGACCTGTGCAAAAACGCACAGAAGTGTAGCATCAGCACAACCGACCCCATGTGCTGGTAAGTGCCTGGCCTATCCCGGCGAAGTAGTGACAAGCCTAGGACCAGACACCCACATAAACCTGTGCAATTCAATATATATATGTGTACCACAAAATAACAAGAAATAATCAAGTATTAACACAATAAGAAATATCTTAAAGAATTCAACAATTAACCACAGTTAATAATTTCACAAGGAAAAACAAAGTGTAATGTAAACACAATTAATATCAATTCAAGGAATAGCAAACAGTTGCACGGCATCACCCTTCGTGCTTTTACTCTCATCCTCACATCCATAGTACGGCATGATCCTTCGTACATGGTTCAATAATAGGGCACGGCATGATCCTTCGTGCATAATCAATAACATGGCACGGCATGATCCTTCGTGCATAATCAATAATAAACATGGCACGGCATGATCCTTCGTGCATAATCAATAATAAACATGGCACGGCATGATCCTTCGTGCATAATCAATAATAAACATGGCACGGCATCACCCTTCGTGCATTATCTCTCTTCCTCACCCAAATAACAATCACGGTTAAGGGCAAAGAAAGAAACAACAATTCATAAACCGTCCCATCAAGGGCAATCAATAATTTTCTTCACAACAAGTCCTAACAAGGGAGAACAATAATGATTCACCTATAATATATCTCAAAATATCATTTTCCAACGACTCACGGTCATACTAGACGCCAATGTATGGATGCTCGTCACCACAGCCCATACACCGCACTCGATCACATAACACATAACATATAATCCTATTCCCTCAAGCTAGGATAGAACAAACACTTACCTCGAATGCTTATGAACAATTCAATCCGTGGAAATGTCTTTTCTTTCAATTTGGCTCCAATCCAACCGTATCTATACACAATTGATTTAATATCATCAATTCTACCCAACAAACTAATTCTTAATACCAAATAACACTTTTACAACATTCCGCCATGAATAGTAAATTTCAACCCCGGGCCCACATGATCGGAATTCGGGGTTAGGACCAAAATCCGGTTACCCATTCCCCCACGAGTTCACGTATATAATTTGTTTCAAAATCGGACCTCAATTCGAGGTCCAATTCCCCAATTTATGAAAAACCCTATTTTCTAACAAAAACAAGAATTTTACCATGAAAACATTTGATTTCTAATGAAAAACATGTTTAATGATGTTAGGAATTGAAAGAATTAAGTAAAAAGCGACTTACAATCGTTTTGATGAAGAAGAAATCCTTGAAGAGTCGCAAATGGGTGTTTTGGTTTTGTGAAAAATGAAGAAATGACCGAAATTCGTGTTTTTCAGGTCTCTGTGTTCGCATTTGCGAACATGGGTTCGCAATTGCGAACCCCGACCAATTTCTGGAGTTTGAAAAATAAGCTAAGGGTGGGAGGTTCGCATTTGCGACATAGTGTTCGCATTTGCGAACAAGGCTCCTTCGCATTTGCGAAGAAGGCTTCGCATTTGCGAAGCATGGCTAAGCAGAGAGGCATCGCATTTGCGAAGAATGCTTCGCATTTGCGAAGCATGGCTAGGCAGTGAAGGCCTCGCATTTGCGAGGTTATGTTCGCAATTGCGAACCCAAGCCTTCCCGGACGCCCTTCGCATTTGCGATCAAGGGTTCGCATTTGCGAACCCTGCCTTGGTCTGTCACCTTCGCAATTGCGAGAAATTCTTCGCAATTGCGAAGCCAACAACTGGGTGAAAAAAACCAGCAGTTCAAAATTCAGATTTTCATCCAACGGCCTATCAAATCTTTACCCGAGCCCCCCGGGCTCCAAACCAAACATGTACACAACCTCGAAAACACATTATGGACTTGTTCGTGCGATCATATCGCCAATATCACTTCGTTTTAATCAAATCGAGCCTCAAACTCATGATTTTCATACTTTTGATTTTCAAAACTTCTTAACTTGGAACTCAAGGTCCAATACATCTCAAACGACATCCAAATGTCACCAAACTTTACAGAAATCACATATATAATATTTAAGACTTGTACCGGGCGTCGGAACCAAAATACGAGCCCGATACCAAGGTCTATCAATTTATTTCCTTTAATAATTGCATCAAAAACAATTTCACATAAAAATTCATAACTTGGGCTCTAGGCCTCCGAATTCGACTCCGGACACATGTCCAAGTCCCATATTTTCCTACGGACCTCTCGGGACCATCCAATCTCGGGTCCGGATCCGTTTACCAAAAATGTTGACCGAAGTCAACCATATCAATATTAATATCATTTTTATCCAAATTTCTCATAGAATTCATATTTTCTATCAAAAAATCTTTCCGCCTACATGCTCGGACCGTGCACGTAAATTGAGACAACATAGAATGAGGTTTTCAAGGCCTCAGAAGCTCGAAATTATTAATAAAATAAGTGATGACCCTTTGGGTCGTCACAATCTCCACCTCTAAAACAACCGTTCGTCCTCGAACGGACAAAAGAAAGAAGTACTCGAGTCATGGAATAAATGAGGATATTGGCTCGGCATGTCAGATTCGGACTCCTAGGTCGATGCCTCAGGAAGCTGTCCCCTCCACTAAACTCGCACAGAAGGAAAATTCTTCGACCTCAACTATCGAACCTGCCGATCTGGAATAGCTACCGGCTCCTCCTTATAGGATAGATCTTTGTCCAATTGGACAGTGCTAAAATCTAACACGTGCGATGGATCGCCGTGATATTTTTGGAGCATAGATACATGAAAAACTGGATGCACGGCTGATAAGCTAGGCGGCAAAGCTAATCTGTAAGCCACCCCTCCCACTCTGTCTAGAATCTCAAATGGACCAATATACCTAGGGCCGAGCTTGCCCTTCTTCCCAAACCTCATCACGCCCTTCATAGGCGACACCCGGAGCAATACTCGTTCACCAACCATGAAATCTACATCTCGAACCTTACGATCCGCATAAGTCTTCTGCCTGGACTGAGCTGAACGCAATCTCTCCTGAATAGTCTTGACCTTATCCAAGGCCTCCTGAACTAAGTCCGTACCTAACAACCGAGCCTCTCCCGGTTCAAACCATCCAACTGGTGATCGACATCGCCTACCATACAACGCCTCATACGGGGCCATCTGGATGCTAGATTGGTAACTGTTATTGTAGGCGAACTCTGCTAATGGCAGAAACCGGTCCCACGAGCCTCCGAAATCAATAACACAGGCTCGAAGCATGTCCTCAAGAATCTGAATAGTCCTCTCTGACTGGCCATCCGTCCGAGGATGAAATGCTGTACTCAACTGAACCTGGGTGCCTAACTCCTGCTGAACCGCTCTCCAGAACCGCGAGGTAAACTGCGTACCCCGATCAGAGATAATAGATACCGGCACCCCATGGAGACGAACAATCTCCCTAATGTAAACCTCCGCTAACCTCTCCGACGAGTAGGAGACAGATACTGGAATAAAGTGTGCTGATTTGGTCAGCCTATCAACAATGACCCAAATAGCATCAAATTTCCTCCGAGTCAAAGGAAGTCCAGTAACGAAGTCCATAGTGATCCGCTCCCATTTCCACTCGGGAATTTCAATCCTCTCGAATACACCACCAGGTCTCTCTGGTGCTCATATTTCACCTGCCGACAATTTAGACACCGAGCGACATACGCAACGATATCTTTCTTCATTCTGCGCCACCAATAGTGTTGTCGTAAGTCCTGGTACATCTTCGCGGCGCCTGGGTGAATAGAATACCGCGAACTGTGGGCTTCTGCTAAGATCAACTCTCGAATTCCTGCGACATTGGGCACACAAACTCGACCCTGCAATTTCAATACCCCATCATCATCTAGATTTACCTGAGTGGCACCTCCCCGCTGTACCGTATCTCTCAACTCACGCAAATGAGGATCATCAAATTGCCTCTCACGGATACGCTCTAATAAAGAAGAACAAGCGACCGTGCAGGCTAACACTCTGCTAGGCTCAGAAATGTCTAATCTCACGAACCGGTTGGCTAAGGCCTGGACATCTAGAGCTAATGGTCTCTGATTGACCGGAATATATGCAAGACTACCCATGCCGGCATACTTTCTACTCAATGCATCGGCCACCACATTGGCCTTACCTGGGTGATATAATATAGTAACATCATAGTCTTTTAGCAACTCTAACCATCTCCGCTGTCGTAGATTCAACTCCTTCTGTTTGAACAAGTACTGTAGGCTTTTGTGATCAGTGTACACCTCATACGTCACACCATACAGGTAATGCCTCTAGATCTTTAAGGGATGAACCACTGCTGCTAACTCAAGATCATGTACTGGATAATTCTTCTCATGTATTTTTAACTGCCTCGAAGCATAAGCGATAACCTTACCATTTTGCATCAATACCGCTCCAAGCCCTGTACGAGATGCGTCACAATAAACTATATAAGGCCCTGCACTCGTATGTAGTATCAGCATTGGTGCGGTAGTCAAGGCTGTTTTGAGCTTCTGAAAGCTCGCCTCACACTCCTCTGACCACTGGAACTGGTCACCCTTCTGGGTCAACCTGGTCATCGGGGATGCAATGAAGAAAACCCCTCTACGAATCGACGGTAGTAACCTGCTAATCCCAAGAAACTCCGGATCTCAGTCACTGAAGCTGGTCGAGGCCAATTCTGGACTGCCTCAATCTTCTTTGGGTCTACCTGAATACCTTCCACAGATACAATGTGACCCAGAAATGCTACCGAACTCAGCCAGAACTCACATTTTGAAAATTTGGCATATAGCTGATTATCTTTCAGAGTCTGAAGAACCACTCTGAGGTGCTGCTCGTGCTCTTCCTGGCCGCGGGAGTATACCAGGATGTCATCTATGAAGACTATCACGAACAGATCTAAGTAAGGCCTGAATACCCGATTCATCAACTCCATGAATGCTGCTGGGGCATTGGTCAACCCGAAGGACATGACCAAGAACTCATAATGCCCATATCTGGAGCGAAAGGCTGTCTTAGGAATGTCAGACGCCCTGATCTTCAGCTGATGGTAGCCTGACCTCAAGTCTATCTTAGAGAATACTCTCGCTCCCTGGAGCTGGTCAAACAAATCATCAATCCTCGGCAGTGGATATTTATTTTTGATAGTCACCTTGTTTAACTGCCGGTAATCAATACACATCCGCATCGAGCCATCCTTCTTCTTTACAAATAACACAGGTGCTCCCTAGGGGGAAACACTGGGCCTGATAAAGCCCTTCTCAAGAAGGTCCTGCAACTGATCTTTCAACTCTTTTAGTTCCGGCGGGGCCATACGATAGGGTGGAATAGAGATGGGCTGAGTGCCCGGTGCCAAATCAATACAGAAGTCAATATCCCTGTCGGGTGGCATGCCCGGCAGGTCTGAAGGAAAAACCTCAGGAAACTCCCGTGCAATAGGGACTGAATCAATGGAAGGAACTTCTGCGCCGGAATCACGAACATAAGCCAAATAAGCTAGACACCCCTTCTCGACCATACGTCGAGCCTTAACATAAGAAATAACGGTGCGAACGGAGTGGCTTGAGGTACCCTTCCACTCTAATCGGGGTGATTCTGGCAAGGCTAAGGTGACAGTCTTAGCATGACAATCAAGAATAGCATGGTATGGGGACAACCAGTCCATCCCCAATATGACATCAAAATCTACCATATCCAAGAACAACAGATCAACACGGGTCTCAAGACCCCCAAATATAACTACGCACGCACGATGCACCCGATCGACTACAATAGAGTCACCCACTGGTGTAGCCACATAAACTGGAATATCCAGAGCATAGCTGGGCACGGCCAAATACGGTGCGAAGTAGGAAGACACATAGGAATATGTAGATCCGGGGTCAAATAATACTGAAGCACCTCTGCCACACACAAGAATAGTACCTGTAATCACGGCATCTGATGCCTCTGCCTCTGGTCTGGCTGGTAAAGCATAGAATCGGGGATCTGCACCTCCCCTCTGAGCTGCGTCTCTAGGACGACCATCAACTGGCTGACCTCTACCTCTCGCCGGACGGTCTCCACCTCTACGGTCTCGACCTCCACCTCTATAATCTCTACCCCCGCCTCTGGCTGGCTGGGCAGGCTGAGGGTCAGCTGGGGCCTGAATCATAGGACGAGGACCTCGCTGCTGAGAGTTGCCCGCTGCTATAGGGCAATTCCTGATAAAATGACCTGGGTCGCCACAACCGTAGCAACTCTTAGACTGATAGGGCTGCTGGCCCTGACGACCTGAATGGCCTCCACGAACGCTCTGAAGAGGCTGAGCACTAATAGGAGACTGGTCTGAATAATACCCCCGAGAACCACGATCACCTGATCCACCCTGTGAAGCCTGAAGGGCGGAATGAAAAGGCCTGGAAGACTGGCCTCTATCAAAGGATTCTCTGCTACCAGAGGAAGAACCACCAAATCTACCTGAATGACGAGGCCTCTTATCCGAAGAATAACCGCCTCCCCTAGCAAGAGCCATCTCAACTCTGCGTGCTGCATTGGCTGCCTCCTGAAATGATATGTCACTCCCCACGCCCATAGCCATCTGGAGTCTAATCGGATGATTAAGCCCATCTATAAACTTGCGGACCCTCTCCCGCTCAGTGGGAAGTATCACCATTGCATGACGAGCCAAGTCGATAAACCTCGTCTCATACTGTGTAACTGTCATAGTGCCCTGATGGAGGCGCTCAAACTGCCTCCGAAGTAAATCCCGCCGAGTAGTAGGGAGAAACTTCTCCATAAATAGTTCCGCAAACTGGTCCCATGATAGAGTTGGGGACCCTGCTGGTCGAGTCAGGCAATAATCTCTCCACCAAGTCTTGGCGGATCCTGCAAGTCTGAAAGTACAAAAATCAACTCCGTTTGTCTCCACGATCCCCATAGTCTTCAGAATCTCATGGCAACTGAATAAAAAGTCCTGAGGATCCTCTGATGCGGTTCCACTGAAAGTAGTGGTAAATAGCTTGGAGAACCGATCAAGCCTCCATAACGAATCAGAAGTCATGGCCGTTCCATCACCGGCATGAGCTGTGGTACCTGACTGAGTAGCCACAGCTGGCTGAACTACTGGTGCTTGAGGCTGAGGAGCTACTGGCTCCGGAGTATGAGCAATAGGAGTCTGGGCCCCTCCTCCAGCCTGAGAAGTAGCTGGGGCAACTGATAATAAACCCGCTCCGGCAACGTCGTCCATGAATCCCGCTATTCCGATCAAGGCATCCCGGAGATCCGGGGTAATTAAAGCCTCTCTTGGGACCTGAGCCGGGCCCACTGGAGCTGCTGGAATCGGAACCTCCTCGTCAATCTCAACATGGGGCTCCACCTCTGGGGTAGCTGCCTGGGGCTGAGCTCTACCCCTACCACGGCCTCTGATACGGCCTCGACCCCTGCCCCTCACAGGAGCTGTCTGGGGCTCAGGCTGCTGGTCAGCGGACGAAGAAGTGCGTGTCCTTACCATCTGCGAAAGGACAGAATAGAAATTCAATCAGCAATTGAGGATCAAGTAGCACGACAAGAAAGAACAAATGAGAGACTTTTTCCTAACTCAATAGACTCTGGAGGACAAGTACATACGTCTCCGTACCTACCTCTCAAACTCTACTAAGCTTGTTCGTGAGTGGTGAGACCTATGTAACCTAGAGCTCTGATACCAACTTGTCACGACCCGGATTTTCCCCCAATATCGGGATCGTGATGGCGCCTACTCGTGGTAGCTAGGCAAGCCACTGTATTCATACTATCCTGTTTTTAACACAATTTTAATTAAATAAATGCGGAATACTTTATCGAAATGGAAATAACAAATCACAAGGTAAAAATCATACTGAAATCCTCTACCCAAGACTTGGAGTCACCAACTCACAAACTACTATGGAATACTACACATAAAAGTCTGAAAAAAATATAACATAATTCTGTTCGTCTCGGGATAATGAGACTACAGCTATAAACATAAATAAAGAAAGAGACGCCGGGCCTGCGGACGTCTGCAAGCTACCTCGGTCTCAAATGAAATCAACTCCCACGCAATCTATTTACTGCTGCTGCTGCTGCTGTTGCTCCTGATCGTAACCTGGACCTGTGCAAAAACGCACAGAAGTGTAGCATCAGCACAACCGACTCCATGTGCTGGTAAGTGCCTGGCCTATCCCGGCGAAGTAGTGACAAGCCTAGGACCAGACACCCACATAAACCTGTGCAATTCAATATATATATGTGTACCACAAAATAACAAGAAATAATCAAGTATTAACACAATAAGAAATATCTTAAAGAATTCAACAATTAACCACAGTTAATAATTTCACAAGGAAAAACAAAGTGTAATGTAAACACAATTAATATCAATTCAAGGAATAGCAAACAGTTGCACGGCATCACCCTTCGTGCTTTTACTCTCATCCTCACATCCATAGTACGGCATGATCCTTCGTACATGGTTCAATAATAGGGCACGGCATGATCCTTCGTGCATAATCAATAACATGGCACGGCATGATCCTTCGTGCATAATCAATAATAAACATGGCACGGCATGATCCTTCGTGCATAATCAATAATAAACATGGCACGGCATGATCCTTCGTGCATAATCAATAATAAACATGGCACGGCATCACCCTTCGTGCATTATCTCTCTTCCTCACCCAAATAACAATCACAGTTAAGGGCAAAGAAAGAAAACAGTAATTCATAAACCGTCCCATCAAGGGCAATCAATAATTTTCTTCACAACAAGTCCTAACAAGGAAGAATAACAATAATTCATCTTTAATATATCTCAAATAATCATTTTTCCAACGACTCACGGTCATACTAGACGCCAGTGTATGGATGCTCGTCACCACAGCCCATACACCGCACTCGATCACATAACACATAACATATAATCCTATTCCCTCAAGCTAGGATAGAACAAACACTTACCTCGAATGCTTATGAACAATTCAATCCGTGGAAATGTCTTTTCTTTCAATTTGGCTCCAATCCAACCGTATCTATACACAATTGATTTAATATCATCAATTCTACCCAACAAACTAATTCTTAATACCAAATAACACTTTTACAACATTCCGCCATGAATAGTAAATTTCAACCCCGGGCCCACATGATCGGAATTCGGGGTTAGGACCAAAATCCGGTTACCCATCCCCCCACGAGTTCACTTATATAATTTGTTTCAAAATCGGACCTCAATTCGAGGTCCAATTCCCCAATTTATGAAAAACCCTATTTTCTAACAAAAACAAGAATTTTACCATGAAAACATTTGATTTCTAATGAAAAACATGTTTAATGATGTTAGGAATTGAAAGAATTAAGTAAAAAGCGACTTACAATCGTTTTGATGAAGAAGAAATCCTTGAAGAGTCGCAAATGGGTGTTTTGGTTTTGTGAAAAATGAAGAAATGACCGAAATTCGTGTTTTTCAGGTCTCTGTGTTCGCATTTGCGAACATGGGTTCGCAATTGCGAACCCCGACCAATTTCTGGAGTTTGAAAAATAAGCTAAGGGTGGAAAGTTCGCATTTGCGACATAATGTTCGCATTTGCGAACAAGGCTCCTTCGCATTTGCGAAGAAGGCTTCGCATTTGCGAAGCATGGCTAGCAGTGGAGGCATCGCATTTGCGAAGAAAGCTTCGCATTTGCGAAGCATGGCTTGGCAGTGAAGGCATCGCATTTGCGAAGAAAGCTTCGCATTTGCGAAGCATGGCTTGGCAGTGAAGGCCTCGCATTTGCGAGGTTATGTTCGCAATTGCGAACCCAAGCCTTCCTGGACGCCCTTCGCATTTGCGATCAAGGGTTCGCATTTGCGAACCCTGCCTTGGTCCGTCACCTTCGCAATTGCGAGAAATTCTTCGCAATTGCGAAGCCAACAGCTGGGTGAAAAAAAACCAGCAGTTCAAAATTCAGAAATTTAACCCAACGGCCTATCAAATCTTTACCCGAGCCCCCCGGGCTCCAAACCAAACATGTACACAACCTCGAAAACACATTATGGACTTGTTCGTGCGATCATATCGCCAATATCACTTCGTTTTAATCAAATCGAGCCTCAAACTCATGATTTTCATACTTTTGATTTTCAAAACTTCTTAACTTGGAACTCAAGGTCCAAAACATCTCAAACGACATCCAAATGTCACCAAACTTTACAGGAAATCACATATATAATATTTAAGACTTGTACCGGGCGTCGGAACCAAAATACGAGCCCGATACCAAGGTCTATCAATTTATTTCCTTTAATAATTGCATCAAAAACAATTTCACATAAAAATTCATAACTTGGGCTCTAGGCCTCATAATTCGACTCCGGACACATGTCCAAGTCCCATATTTTCCTACGGACCTCTCGGGACCATCCAATCTCGGGTCCGGATCCGTTTACCAAAAATGTTGACCGAAGTCAACCATATCAATATTAATATCATTTTTATCCAAATTTCTCATAGAATTCATATTTTCTATCAAACAATCTTTCCGGCTACATGCTCGTATTGTGCACGTAAATCGAGGCAACATAGAATGAGGTTTTCAAGGCCTCAGAAGCTCGAAATTATTAATAAAATAAGTGATGACCCTTTGGGTCGTCACACATACATACCTGGTGATGAGTTTTATTCCGTTAACTTTCTACTTTATGCTTACCCAAGATACCTTTATCATGTCTGCATGAGTCTGGCAATGATGGCATTTCCGAACATACTGGATGCAGCCCATCTCCATAGTCATCAAGAAATAACTGGCCTCGAGTATTTTCTTGTCTAAGACAAAACCATTCATATGCGGATGACAAGTCCGTGCGTGAATTTCCTCCAACAACCTGGATGCCTCCTTTGCTTCGATGCATCTTAATACCCAAATTGGGAGTCCTTCTATACAGGATTACCCCACTGTGAAAGAAGTGATTGGATAACCTTTGCAATATGCGCTTTTGTGTGGTGTTTGCATGTTTTTTATATTCTCCTATTAACAAATACTTCTTAATGTTGTGAAACCATGGTTTTCCATCTGCTTCTTAGCATAGTAAGCAGGTTGATCCTGGATTTTTATTAGGATTGGGTCAATAAAGTTCTTAACTGAATGTTGAATTATGGATGATAGAGTGGCTAATACATCGGCGAACTTATTCTGAACTTTAGGGACATGCCGGAATTCTGTCTTTGTAAACCTCTTCCTTAACTCTTGTCGATGGTGCAAGTATGGGAGTATTTTGGAATTCTTGGTTGCCCATTTCTATCGGACCTGATGTATAATCAAATCTGAGTTCTTGATCACTAGTAATTCCTAAATGTTCATGTCAATGGCTAGCTTGAGCTCTAAGATACATTTTTCGTACTCGGCTATGTTGTTGGTGCACGGGAACCTAAGTTTGGCAGATGCCAGGTAATGCTGACCTGTTTCTGATACCAGGATCGCTCATATGCCATCTTTTTTATAATTGTTGCTTCGACGAAAAACATTCTCCAGCCATCGTAGGATTCTGCAATGTCTTCGCCTATGAAAGAGACCTCTTTATCAGGAAAATATGTCTTTAGAGGCTCGTATTCTCCACCCATGAGATTTTCAGCAAGATGAATGGCTAGCGCCTATCCTTTAATTGCTTTTTCAGTCATGTAGACAATATCAAACTCACTCAGTAATATTTCCCTTTTGGCTAGCTTGCCCAAGGGCATGGGCTTCTGAAAGATGTACTTCAACAGATCCATCATTGATATGAGATAAGTAGTGTAAGCACAAAATGCCTCAACTTCTGAGCTACCTAAGTTAGAGTACAACATGAGCATTCTAGCAGGGAATACCGGGCCTCGTACGGGGTGAACTTCTTGCTGAGATATTAGATGGCTTTATCCTTTCTCCCCATTTATTGATGTTGTCGCAAAACACAGCCAATGCTCCATCCAGTACTACAAGGTAGAGCAATATCGATCTACCTGGTTCGGGCGAAACCAAGACTGATCGTCATCGACAGGTATTCCTTTGTTTTGTCGAAAGCCTTTTGACAATCACCAATCCACTTAGTGGCGGCGTCCTTTTTCAACATCTTGCAGATTGGTTCGCAAATGATGATTGACTGGGTTGTGAACCAACTAATGTAGTTGAGTCTTTCCAAGAAACCCATGAGCTCTTTCTTGTTTTTTGTCTTTGGTAATTCCCGAATGGCCTTAACCTTTGATGGATCTAGTTCTATTCCTCTTCGACTTACCAAGAACCCAAGTAGTTTTTCGGCAGGAACCCCGAATGCACATTTGGTGGGATTCACTTTCAGTTTGTACATTCTTAATCTATTGAAGAACTTTCTTAAATATTCTATATGGTCAGTGGCATTATTGGATTTGACTATAACATCATCTATATACACCTCGATCTCTTTATGTATCATGTCATGGAAAATAGTAGTCATGGCCCTCATGTAGGTGGCCCCAGCATTCTTTAATCCAAACGACATCATCTTGTAACAATACATTCCCCACGATATAATGAAAGCCATTTTCTCCGTGTCTTCCTCGTCCAGATAGTATCCAACAAAACAACCGACGAATGACTATAGCTCTTGTTTAGCACAGTTGTCGATCAGGATGTGTATGTTTGGCAGTGGGAAGTCATCTTTCGGACTGGCCTGATTGTGGTCCCAGTAGTCGACACAGATTCTAACCTTCCATCCCTTATTTGGTACTGGCACAATGTTAGCTAACCATGTCGGGTATTCCACTACCCGGAGGACCTTGGCTTTGACTTGCTTGCTGACTTCTTCCTTGGTTTTCAAACTCATGTCCGGTTTGAACTTTCTGAGCTTCTACTTTATCGGTGAACATGTCAGATCTGTTGGTAATTTGTGAGCTATAATGGATGTACTGAGACCGGTCATATCATCATATGACCAAGAAAATATAACCTGATACTGTTTTAAGAACTCCGTGTACTCTTTCTTTTTTAATGGCGATAGGTAGACACTGATGCGTTTTTCCTTGACATTCTCTATATCCCCTAAATTGAAAACCTCAGTTTTTCTAGGTTAGACATAGGTCCGTTAGCAAAGTCCTCAACCTCTCTAAGGACCTCATCTGGTATTTCATGCTCTTCAGAGTCTATGTCCATTTGTCGCGTTATCTCATCGCATGTCATATTCATCGTTTCATCAAGATAAGTATTAGTAATGTTGTGTTAATGTAAAATAAACGATAGAGAAAAATAACAAAAGTTAGATTTAAATAAGGAATTGAAATTCTTTGATAAATGTTGAAAATTATTTTGAACATCGGGGATCATTTCAATATTTTAGAGGTAATACTGAAAGAAAATCAACTAATGAGAAAGTCAAATATATTGCGTAATGGTTTGTTTAGCCTTGCCACTTGGAAGCTCTCCGGGTCTTGGTGACCCTGACGAACCAATTATTGAGGCGGTCTCCTCGGTTCACTGCCAGTATGAATGGGCCTTCCTTCCCTTCCTCCTCGAGAATGACGTGAAAATCAATTTTGTCATCTTCCAAGAACAAATTCTTCATTGCAGCTAATGCTTCACCTTTCTCTGACCCATATATGATGCCGGCTGGCTTGAAGGTCTACTCCATGTATGGTATCGGGTGCTCCAACGAATAGTCATGGTCGCACTATGGTGGCGACAATTTCTTAAACTCCTACCACGTATATCCATATCCTAACCCAAAAGTGGTGCCATGCTTCTTCAGCTTGATCGGCTTGGTGATTCCCTGAAGGTTCTTGTCGAGCCCTTTGTTAGGTTCATACCCACTCTAATTTAGGATACTTTCTGTCTTGCTATCCCGCCATTTATCTTTATCCACGATATTGAATCACTCCATGTGGTGGTAAGTTTCTCCTCCTAGCTTCCTTCTCCCTTCAATTGTTGGGATAGTTTGACGACTATATATGGGGTTACTCCCGTCACCATGAATGATCACCTCTTGGTGATTCCACTCAAATTTCACTGCTAGGTGCAGGGTGGATACTACAGCTCTAGCGGTGTAGATCCAAGGCCGTCCCAGTAGAAGGTTGTAGGATGCTGGGATGTATATCACTTGAAAATCAACATCGAATCAAGTTGGCCCCATTTGTAAACATAGAGTGATGTCCCCAATAATGGACCTTTGGGAGCCATCAAAAGCTTTGACATTGATATCCCCATCCTTGATTTCATGCAGACTTTCCTCTAAAGTTCTGAGGGTAACCTGTGGATAGATGTTGAGACTGGATCCTCCATCGATCAAGGTCTGGTCATGAAATAGTCCTAAAATTTCACAGTGATGTGCAACGCCTTGTTGTGGCCTAAACATTTAGGGGGCAACTCATCCCCATGGAAAGTGATCTTATGGCTCTCTAATCTTGCCCGATCATGTTTGCCATCTTACCTCTAGTTATATTGATGGGTATGTACGCCTCGCTCAATATTTTCATTAGGGCATTCTTGCGTGTCTCAAAACTCTACAGTAGAGCCAGAATGGAGATCTGTGCTGGTGTTTTGTTCAATTGGTCGACAACTG
This sequence comes from Nicotiana noctiflora, assembly GCA_032618575.1. Lineage (NCBI taxonomy): Eukaryota > Viridiplantae > Streptophyta > Magnoliopsida > Solanales > Solanaceae > Nicotiana > Nicotiana noctiflora. Next base: position 23,671 of record JASVEL010014139.1, read on the forward strand.
AATATTCTTTTACCTATATTTTCCACCAGAGATCATCGATCCTAGTTTCAATAGGCCGCCTAGAGGCCTGCATACTTGATTCAACTAAGTTCTCCGGGGTATAGATTCTTCTAGTCCTCGTAATACCCTGCACTAGAATTGATTTTCTAGACCTAGACTTTCCCTTTCTCCTTGCCTCTGCAGTGTAATCCCAAGGTATGGCCTGGGTATGGAATGGCATTACTGCCGACATAACTACTGGAATGGGCACTATTGTTTTGGGTGGCAATACATGAACTTTAAATGGTACTTTTGGAGACCTAAACTCTACCTCAATTGGCTTTGTGGTCCCTTTAGATGACAGTGTTTCGAACTAGAGAGGCACATACATGTTTACTTCCACATCTCTAGAGGGTTGGATCTGGACTGTAATTGGATTCAATGTGACAGTTGATTTCTTGGGCTCGTCCTCTTCGACAATTAATCCAATTGACCCTTTAGGGTCCTAATCATCTTCTACTTCAATCATATGCACATCACCCCCTTATGATCAGGTAAAGGATTATTGCGAACAATAGGAGTAGGTTCCTTGGACACGATGATTTTGCTATCAATCAGAGCTTGGATTTTGTCTTTTAGAGACCGGCACTCATTAATGGTATGCCCTTTCATATTGTAATGGTACGCACATGTTTAATTTAAATTGACCCACTAGGAGGGATTATCTTGAGTTTTGGCAGGTATTGGGGTGATGTAACAGGATACTGTGAGTCCTTCATATAATTGGTCGATCAGTTCGGCGATGGTGGTGTATTGCTTGGGAGGTCCACGATCGAAGTTACGACATGGCCTGGAGAAGTTTTGGTGAGTGGGAGGTGACGGGCAGTGAGTGTTATAGGCTTGGTAGATGGGTGCAGGTTAGGAATATTTTGGTGTAGTAGGTTGATATGGAGATGGTTGGTAAGTGGGTGATGGAATTTGGTAAGAAGGGGGATGGGCTTGGTAGTTAGGAATAGGTTGGTATGTGAGATGGGGTACTGGATAGGCTAGGTATTTTATAGGTGACATGGTTCTATGTGCGTCTATCACAACGCTCACATCGTTTTTTCTTTGATGTGCCACCAGATTGCAGGACCTTGTTGGTAGCTTTTAGTGCCTCAATGTTAGTGACCATTCCACTCTTATTGCTCTCTTTAATTCTTTCTCCCAGCTTGATAATATCGTAGAACGTCTGACCCTATATCAACGGCAACCTCTCATCATATTGTGGATCATGTGCTCAGATGAAAAACTTGTTTATTTGTTTCTCCTCTAATGTCTGCTGACCTTGGTAGCCTACGATCTCCATCGAGTGGCATACTCACGGAATGTCTCAGTGGGTTTATTTTCCAGGTTCTGGATGTAAAAGATATCCGGTGTGTTCTCTATGTTGAACCTTAATCTGTCCATGAAGTCGGATGCCATTCCAACCTATCTCGTCCACTTTTTGGGATCTTGGCTGATATACTAGATATCGCATTTCCTTTCAAGCTTCTCATAAAGAGTTTCAAGTGGATACTCTCATCTCTTCCCACACCGACCAACTTGTCACAGTATGTCCTCAAATGGACTCTAGCATCCCCCAACCCATCAAACATCTCAAACTTGGGAGGTTTGTACCCTTCTGGGAGTTTAACATATCGCTGAATGCAACAATCCTCATAATATAGCCCTTTAGTACCTTTGCTTCCTTCAACTCGCTTGACTTTGCCGGTCAATTTCTTAAGCTGGACTGCCAAGTTCTTGATGAGAGAGTCTTTTTCATCAGACTCTAGTGTGTTTGTGAAGGGTTGCGTGTATTATGGTATGGTTTATACATATATGGGAGTGTGGTGGGGATGATCATTCGTTGGAGTGTTTTTGAGGTGAGTGTTGCAATGAGAAAAGGGATATTTCTTTGGTCTTGGGATGTTCTGTGGATGTATGGGGTGTTGAGTATTAGGAAATTTGATGTCTGGGGTTGTGAGGGAGAATGATAGACTTGCCAAGTTTCAAACTTGGTCCAATTCTTCTTGAAACTTCAGTAACTTTTGTTCGTGTTGAGCAACACTCTCTCTGGATACCTGAACACCCCGAGGAACCTCTACCCTTTCAGCTGAGTCGTCCTTTCTGATGTTGTTCACGTTCTCCATCTTTGATTTGTTCTTGATTTTGATAGAGCTTGGAAGAGGAGTAGGTGGAGGGCACCAAGATCTTGTGGAGTAGGATGACGATGCAAGAATGAACGAACTAACCTTTGGGGAGGGGAATAAAATAAAAGCAAAAACAACATAAAGGTAACAAGTTAGTGTGGATTCTAAGGAGAAAAACATTGCAGTATTTAAACACATAGTGCAAGAATATAAATCATGTCCTAATTTGGTAGCCTCATTGTGCCCGAGGTAGGCCTAGCGATAAGTTGATTTGGAGAACATATAATGCGAAATGCCTCATTTTATTGATAAAAATAAGATGAATCCCAAAACAACACTAAAATTGCATAAAGTATAAACATCACTAATGGCCATTGGCCTTATTACATTTCATAGGGGAAAAGAAAATAAAATCCTAACTACTTGGTCCCAGAAGGACCTTCCTGAAACTCAGAATCTTTGGCTCAATCGAATAACGTCACCAACTCACGCAATCCCAACAACAAATAAGCCCTTGCCAAAGGTCCTCCTTTATTACCCTCGGCGTTTTGGCAACTCTCGATCCTCTGGATGAACTTCCCTTCAAGCTCTACTAACCCATGCTCCAAATACCCTAAGCTCTTGTTAGAGCCAGATCGTTCCATTCCTCGATCAACTTTTGATTAGACTTTTGAATCTCCTGATGTGCACTCTAGCACTCCCTGAGCCTTTTGCGCAACTGGTTGTACTTAACCTGTATCTCAGCCCTTTCTTCGATGACCCTCTGACCTCGAACAGACCTGGGTTGTCTTAACTGAACATCATCTTCTTTTATTCAACCTAGATAGTATGGGGTATAGCCAGCATGACACCTGTCAGGTTCTATGGAATCCCTATCCTAGATGATCTTACTACTCCACATTTGTTGAGCTTAACACTTGTATAGGCTATCGTCGCCTTGAAAATCAGCCTTGAAATTACTCATGTTCTCGACTTTTGGTAGAACTTGCTTTCTTCCTGCCTGCCTCATGAATCGGAGTGGGACATAGGGATAAGTTCCCCTCAGACCAATGAGTATAATGAATGGAGCGTTGTGAGAGCGGATGATGAACTATCTAGTGGGGAACCATTCAAACATCCATTGCACCTTGTCTTCTTTAAAGTTTTCAAACAATTCTACCTATCCTCGAGCATCCCCTGGTCGAGCTAACATGTCAGGCATATAGTTCATTCCGTTGGGATGGTGAAAGGCTATATGATCATTCCACGGCCTTCGTGGAAGCTCTTGGCATTATCGACCCTTTTGAAGATGTGTTATAAGACAGAGTTGGAGTAATAAATTACAACCCTCATTCCACGGTCTTCGTGGAAGCTCTTGACATTATCGACCCTTTTGAAGATGTTCTATAACCCAGAGTTGGAGTAATAAATTGCAACCCTCAAGATGAATGGCTTCTCGTTGGCAATTTCCCAAAGCTCGGTAGACTTCTACAACAATCATGGGAACTATGCTGAAAGGTTGCCCTTCAAACCCCTTCATTTGTGTCTTGACGACCATGGCTAGTCTGCTATGGACCCTAGCCCTCTTTATAGGGAACACTATCATTCCTAGGAAGCAAAACATGAAAATAAACACTCTCCAGTGGATCAACCCCAATGATGTGAGGGTGAATTTGTCTGGATATGTACAGTAGGACTTGCGATGACCGTACCTCTCATACATGTCGTTGAAAGGAGCATAGGAATCCTTCAAACAAGTCAAATATGAATTTTTCTTCAACCCCATCATTTTGAAGAAACCCTTACCCTTGCGGTATTTCGGCATGAGCAAACCCAAAGTCTCCCAAGAAATACCGGCTAATCCTCCTATTTCCTCTAGTAGAGGGGTCATTTCGAGTTCCCCAAATGGAAATACTAACCTATCACAGTCCCAGAATAAGGTCGCAGCCTCTATGATTCTGTTATCCGGTGAATTTCCAGAATAGCTGTCACACCTCCTTTTGGCGCGCTTACCCCGAGGGATAAACGTACAAGGGAGTTTTTCCAATTTAAGTGACATATTCGAAATGAGATTATTTATTTATTTCAGAGTCGCCACTTGGAATAAATTATGGTGTCCCAAGTCACCAATTTATTTAAATCCCAAATCGAGGAAATTTTCGACTTTCCAAATGAAGTCTGCGAACCGGAAATTCTAAGTAAGGAATTCTGTTGACCCGAGGGAAGGTGTTAGGCACCCCCGGATCCCGTGGTTCTAGCACGGTCGCTTAAATTATTGTAATGGCTAAATATCTGATTTTTAAAAAATGTTCAATACTATAATGCAATTTTAAATCATTTACCGCGTTTGGTTATTTTTAAGAAAGAAAAAAAATGAACATTGTTATTGAGGGCCCCGCAATTTTATTTCTTCTATTTAGCTAGGCTCGTAACATTTTTTATTTATAAAAAAGATAATCCTAAAGTGACTACATTTTTTCTATTTAGTTTGTCTCTAAAAGAAAAGAAAAGTCCTAAACAATTACATGCTTAAAAGACTACTCTATATTAATACAAAAGGTGTTCCCTTGAATGACAAATTTATTCTTCAAATTATAAAGCTAACTACAATTTGACAAAAAAACTAATAAAATAGAAAATAACAACAAATATTGATCAACAACTTGCTTTTCTATTTCATTTCAAAACTTCAACTTCCAATTCGAGCTTACATCAACACATGGTTTTTAGAATGTGTACCTGGTTTTGAAAGGAATGGGAAAATAGCAAATCAACAGGGCGGTGAAAATACAGCAACAACAACAGTAACAACCAGCAGTAGCTTCAACACCTCAATCCCGAAAATCCCAGCAATATGGAGAAAAACAAAAACAAAAAAAAAAGTAAAAAATAGAAAAGAAAAATATATTCCAGATTTTCTCTTTGTTTTGGCTTTCTAGCTTTGAACTCTTTTCACTTCTCAAAAGAAACTCTCAAAAATTGCATTTTTTTCATGTATACTTCTGTATCCAGAGTGTATATCGAGTGAATACCACAGCAGGGAATATTTTTTATTGTTGTTCTCTTTCCTTTTCTTTTTCTTTATCCCTTTCTTCTCTTGTCTTTCAATTTGTGTTTCTAGTCTTTGCAACTAATTCCGAAGGAGGGGTATAAAAGAATTTAAATTAAGGCTCAAAGAGTTGACGATGGATAAAGTGTTTGGATAGCGAACAAAATGCCTTCGTCATTCCAATCTTCAAAACATGCCAAGTTCAAACAACAGATTCACGACATCTTCTGTTTGTACCCTGATTGATAACCATATCGTCCATTCGCCTTTTCATCTATCATTTTAAAGTACTGCTGGACGATACTTTTATTTCAGTATCACGAGCGAACCCCGTCTTAGCATGGCCAATTTTCCTTTAAGGGTTTCTTCATGTTTTACTTGCCCCAGTCTCACATGATTCGGGCTCCAAATAATCTCAAATCATTTTTATTTCTTTTTAAAATGACATGATTATCTTCCAATTGCTTCATGATTAACCCTTAATATTAGGCCAAAATTATGTGCGATGTCATGTTATTAGAGTCGGCGTTCGAACAAATGACAAATTTAAAGATAGAAAAACTAAACAAAAAGACGAACTGGGTAATAAAAGACCAAAAGTTTCACTAAACGGAGAATTGGTTCAACTACAAACAAGCAAACCAAAAACACAAACCTGAAACGAGACTTGATAAGACTAGGCAAACTGAAATGACCAAAATGGAAAGATAAGAGGGTTTTACTATAAGACAAAATCTAGGTAACAACCCTGGAAACAACTCGAACAAAAGAAATGACAACAAAAACAAACCACCGAAAACTCCTCCCGATTACCAAGCATGACTTCTCATATACCAACTTTTGCCGATTGGTTTTCCTTTGAAATACAGATCGGGCTTCTTAATTTTCCCTTCCCTTGCGTATCAATTTGATCACATGGGTCTAAGGGTGAGCTGGCAATGGATTCTGATTAATGTTGGGTGCCTCTAGTGTCTGAACCTCGATCTTATTGGTGTCAATAAGATTTTGCACTGCATGTTTCAGTTTCCAACATTTCTCGGTATCATGTCTGAGAGCCCCTGAACAATACTCACAGCTTACCGAGCGATCCACATTTGGGGGTAGGGGATTTGGCAATCTTGTCTCAATAGGAATCAACAAACCTATCTGCTTCAATTTGTGGAACAGAGCAGTATAAGTTTCTCCCAACTCAGTGAAGGTTCTTTGTGCCTTTTCCCTTCTGAAGGCATGATTCCCTCGGAAACCTGGTCCTGGAGGATTATTGTAAACCCTTGGTGGTGGATATGTGTTTCGGGAAGGGTGATTAGGGTGATTTGGGTGGTAGGGTCTGGCTTGGTAATGAGGTGAAGGACCTTTCGATCTGGACCAAGTACCCTCCTCTACCGTTGCAACTTCTCCTCTTCTCTTTTTCCCGAATGCAACCCCTGTGCCATTCTGAATAGCTTGAGTCGTTGCTTTTAATGCGGAATAGCTCAAGATCTTATTGGACTTAAGTCCCTCTTCTATCATTTCACCCATTTTGACCACCTCATTGAAAGATTTACCAATCGATGTCACCAAGTGACTAAAGTAAGTTGGCTCCAGTGTCTGCAAGAAGTAATCTACCATCTCGTTCTCTCTCATCGGGGGATCTACCCTTGCTGCCTGTTCCCTCCAGCGGAACCCAAATTCTCTGAAGCTTTCGGCGGGTTTCTTCTCTAACTTTAGCAATGATAAGCGATCAGGGATTATTTCAAGATTATATTGAAACTGGCCGATGAATGCTTGGGCCGGGTCATCCCATGTAAACCATCTGCTGGGATCCTGCCTGGTGTACCATTCTAGTGCAGACCCTCCCAAGCTCTGACCGAAGTAAGCTATCAGAATTTCATCTCTCCCTCCGGCTCCTCGCATTTTGCTACAAAAACCTCGAAGATGGGCTACTGGGTCACCATGCCCCTCGTATAGGTCAAACTTGGGCATTTTGAACCCGGCTGGCAACTGGACATCTGGGAATGGACACAGATCTTTGTAAGCGACACTGACTTGGTTGCCCAAACCATGCATATTCCTGAATGATTGCTCCAGGCTCTTAACTTTCCGAATAACCTCCTCATGTTCCAAGCTTTTGGGGTGTCTTTCCGGTTCTGCCGGGTTATCCCAGTGAGGGGTGTGTGAATGCGGTTCGGGAGCCTTAAAGGTAGGCTCGGGATCATAACAATAATTGTCATGTATTTGGAAAAGCGGTTCACTGGACGACTTCTGTAAAGTAGCAGGTGGAGGTGCCACAAAAACAGGGGTGACCGGAGGAGGAATATTTTGTCTAGCTGGTGGAACCTGGGATGTATAAGGGTTTTCCCCTTGATAATATGGATAGATCGGTGCACTTGTCGAGGGGTCAATGGGCGGACGCTCTGGAACTGGTGTAAGTGTATGAAGGTTTGGTGATGACTTTCCCCTAGCCCAGGCTAGGTGCATCTTTGTTATTTGTTGTCTCAACCGGTCCACCTCCTCTTTCATGATCTGTATCTCTGTTTTCTCTCCATCGAGACTTTTGCTGGAACTAGACATGCTTGCTAGAATTGGACCTTTTGATCTAGTATGGTAATGGTGATTGGCCAGAATATTCTGTCAAGCCAACCGCTAAACTTTCTGAAATGCAACAAACTTGTAAGCTCACAGAGTTTAACAGATATGTTATCGCACGTTGGATGCAATGCACCTAGTCGGTTAACCATATATGTATTCACCGCATGCATCATTCCACATTTTCCTTTTCAATTATCCTTGAAAACCTCTCTCGTTATTAACCTCCCTTTTTTTCATTTTCTTTTTTTTTCAAATTGGAATAAAAACCTTGTTTTTACAAACACGGCCTTTCAGCGCCTCGGGGACGAAGATTATAAGGCTGTGAGGGTCAATTGACCAAAATGACCCAAAAGTGGCCGTTTATGCAAAGTCAGCCTTCCGACGTCCCTTTCGGGTACATTTGGCTATTTTTGAAAATGACATCACTTCGATTTATTGATAACTAAACACACATATTTTTTGAAAAAGGGTGGTAAACTCAAACTTGATTTTGAGGCTACGGCCTTTGAACATTTCCATATGGAATATTTCAAGGCTATTATTAGAAGAAAAAGGAAAGATTTCAAAGTGGCCATTTTTGCAAAAAAACAGCCTTCCGGCGTCCTTTCGGAACATTCGGCTATTTTCAAAAACAGCGTTACTTTGATTTTATTGAAAACTAAAATTTCGACATTTTTTTATTTTTTTTATTTTTTAAAGGGGTGGTTGGACCCGATGAGGGTTGCCTACGTATCCCACCTAATGGGGAGAATCAAACTTGCGTAGTTCGGTTATAAAGAACCAAATCATTTTAAGAAAAGAAAACAAAGTATTTTTAACAACATTTTTTTTACTAACTTATTTTTCATAAAATTAACAAAATTTATTGGGAATTTGTTTTTCATTTTTCAAAAATTATTTTCAAAGAAACTAAACTATCTTTCGTAAAATTAAGAAAATTTATTTGGAAATTTTTTTCTTTTGCACTTTTCAAAAAATTGTTTTCAAAGAAACTAACTATTTAAAATTAACAAAATTTATTCGGAGATTTTTTTTTATTTTTTTTTCATTTTGTTTTTCAAAAATTATTTTCTAAGAAAAACATACCATTTTCCATAAAATTATTTTGATTTTTCACCTTGACATCTTCCACTTCTTACCCTTCTCTTTTTTAATAACAAACTGGTCGGCATGTAAGATCGAAACAAATAAATGCACACACAAAGATGCAACAAGTTGGTCTTTTGTTTCAGGTACACCTGTCCTAGACAGGCCCAACCCCTGTGTTGAGCCTCCTAAGTCAAATATGCACATGATGCAAATAAACGTTCCTATCGGGGATCCGGCATAAGGTTTTGTTATTCTAAGTCATCATCCCGTTGGAAAAAGTGTCTAGACTGGCTTTAACTCGAGCGGACAACTCGAGCCGAAGAGTGTCAGTGCACCGGTAGCATGGTTTTCCGGCTTAATTGACAATACTCCCCGCCTAAACATGTGTGACTACAAATCCTTCACCGGTTGCCAAGCACCACATCTATCTTGAGAAAAACGGGCTATGTCCTGCAAATGCCCGATATTATATTTCAACAAGACTCAGAAGAGGAAAATGGGTATCGGCACAATTTATATACAGTTCACGAAATATCAAAGCGGTAAAGCAACATTTAGCATATAAAATATAAACATGTAATAAAATCGGATAATAAATAAGCCAAATACAACAATTATTCAAAGCTCGAATTCTTAAAACCCTGAACCAGTGGTTCTGGGTTTGACTTCTTCCAGTACCGAATGTCACACCTCCTTTTGGCGCGCTTACCCCGAGGGATAAACGTACAAAGGAGTTTTTCCAATTTAAGTGACAATATTCGAAATGGGATTATTTATTTATTTCAGAGTCGCCACTTGGAATAAATTATGGTGTCCCAAGTCACCAATTTATTTAAATCCCAAATCGAGGAAATTTTTGACTTTCCAAATGAAGTCGGTGAACCAGAAATTCTAAGTAAGGAACTCTGTTGACCCGAGGGAAGGTGTTAGGCACCCCCGAATCCCGTGGTTCTAGCACGGTCGCTTAAATTATTGTAATGGCTAAATATCTGATTTTTAAAAAATGTTCAATACTATAATGCAATTTTAAATCATTTACCGCGTTTGGTTATTTTTAAGAAAGAAAAAAAAATGAACATTGTTATTGAGGGCCCCGCAATTTTATTTCTTCTATTTAGCTAGGCTCGTAACATTTTTTATTTATAAAAAAGATAATCCTAAAGTGACTACATTTTTTCTATTTAGTTTGTCTCTAAAAGAAAAGAAAAGTCCTAAACAATTACATGCTTAAAAGACTACTCTATATTAATACAAAAGGTGTTCCCTTGAATGACAAATTTATTCTTCAAATTATAAAGCTAACTACAATTTGACAAAAAAACTAATAAAATAGAAAATAACAACAAATATTGATCAACAACTTGCTTTTCTATTTCATTTCAAAACTTCAACTTCCAATTCGAGCTTACATCAACACATGATTTTTAGAATGTGTACCTGGTTTTGAAAGGAATGGGAAAATGGCAAATCAACAGGGCGGTGAAAATACAGCAACAACAACAGTAACAACCAGCAGTAGCTTCAACACCTCAATCCCGAAAATCCCAGCAATACGGAGAAAAACAAAAACAAACCAGTAAAAAATAGAAAAGAAAAATATTTTCCAGATTTTCTCTTTGTTTTGGCTTTCTAGCTTTGAACTTTTTTCACTTCTCAAAAGAAACTCTCAAAAATTGCATTTTTTCCGTGTATACTTCTGTATCCATAGTGTATATCGAGTGTATACTACAGCAGGGAATTTTTTTATTTTTTCTTCTCTTCCGATTTTTCCTCTCTTTTTTCCCCCCCCATTTTCATAAATCTTCTCTTCTATTTATAGGCAAGAATTTCGAAAATTTTCAGATCTTTTTATTAGAAAGAATATATTTTTTAATTTAAAGAAAACCCACTAATCCATGTTTTCCTCTCCATGTTTTCCTCTCCATGTTTTCTTCCTTTATTTCCTTGCCCCCACTTGCCCCCGCCACTACTTTATGTTATGTGATTATTATTATTTTTTGGCTAAAAAAAATCTGAAATTTTCTTTTTGGGCCAAGGGGTTTTGGGTTGGGTAAGGGTGCTTAGGATTGGGCTTGTAACTTAATTTGCAAGATGGCCCAATCCAATTTTTTCTATTTTGTTCTTCTCCATTATTCAACATCCTAATTAATAAAACCCAAAAATACTAAGATTAATTTATAAAAACTAAAAATTATCTTGAAATACTAATTAACTCATAATAATAATTATCACACAAAATTAAACATTAATAAAAATAAAATTGCACGATTTGGACATTAAATGCTTAAAAATGCAAAATACATATTTTTATGACTTTTCATTTCTGTAAAATAAACTTAATTGTAAACTTGAATTTTATATACATATGCAACATATTTTTTTGTATATTTTATTTATTTAAACAAGCAAATATGCACAGATAAAAATGCAAATAATACAAGAAAAATAACACAAAATTCACAACAATTGCAAGAAAACAAAAATTATTTTATTTTGAATCTTTGGGAGTATTTCTCTTATAGGGCAAAAATCACGTGCTCACAAGAGATGACTTACATGTACGGTTATTCTTAGAACTGTTTTGTGATAATGCAGGTGTTCTTACTTTCAGTTATTTCGTGCCTCACTTCCTGCAAAACAAAGCTTTAGTCCATCATGTCTGCAAGACTCGACTATTTAAATCAGTAATTGGCATAAATAACATTTAGTTCCACAAATAAATGCACAGAATATGGTATAGTTTGTTTGGGTCCAAGGGGACGTAGTGGACTTTGGATAAGGCTATCTTAAAAAGTCATTATGTGGACAACACAATCGACTCGACTAGGTTTGACAATGATACATGAATAGTTAAACAAAGTAAGGTTTCTATGGGGTGCTAGTCCGGTACTCTTGAGCGGACAACTCAAGAGGGAAAGACACGGAATCATCGGCTGCACCGCTGATCATCTATTTTTACCGCAAATATGCCTTTGCCGGAAATTACGGGGTAATAATATTGGAAGCGCTCAACAATCTCATCAAGCGTTGCTATGATATTTGTTTGACACAAGTGGAATATGATTTTGAAGATGGAATAGCAAGAATGATCTAATTATCACATATATTCACGTTCATTATGATTACAACAATTGCTCAGAAAAATGGTATTGAAAGAAAGTAGTAAATCAAAACGTTAAAGAAAAAGAAACTAAAAGATAAGTGAGTTTCGAATAAAGGTATTAAACAAAGCAATAAACAAAACACTAAAGTTACATATAACATGCATTGGTAAAAGCCTAAAACATCCCCAGTAGAGTCGCCATGCTGTCGACGCCCCCTTTTTCTAAAGAGAAATCGGGTTTATGACATTCGGGAAGATAACTCTATTCCCGTTTGGAATTGGGTTTTTGGAGTTGAAGAGTTGCTACCTTATGATAAAGTGCATTAGGACACCAAGGATTTTGATTTGGAAAATTAGAGTTCGAGTAAGGGCTAGAAATTATCTTGAGGGGAGGGCGTTAGGCACCCCTCAAGATTCACTAGTGTGGTTCCCGGCCATGCTATGTTGTGACTTTTATGCAAACAGATACACAAATAATATTACACATATGGGTTGCAAATAGGTGCGTGACAAACATGTTGGAATCAAGGTTTAGATGATCTATAGCTTACTTGAGATAAGGTCAAAATAAGGAAAATTAATTAATCGAAATATTGAGTAAACAAAGAGGAACGATTTGAAAGAAAAGAGATAATGCAGTAAAATGCATGCTAGTACCCGTCCCAATCATATCAGTCCCGGAGGCATATGTGACTACTAATCCTAAAGGAAAAAGGATTTTGGGGTCTTTTGAGAGTTTTCAAAGGACAAAATACTAAGGCGACATTATAAACACATAATACAGATATGGGTAAACTAATTATAAGAATAACCCATTTTTGTCAAAGTAAAATAAGTTTTAGAAAAAAGGTGCAGATTTAGTATAAAATGGTTCACCAACTTTATTAGAAGGAAATATGTTTCAGAAAAAAATGCACTTATTTGAAAAGGTTTACCAGAAAGGAACGAATTTTAGAAGAAATGTAGACTGATTAGAAAAAGGTTTGCCAGTTTTATCAGAAAGGAATGCATTTAAAAAAAGAGAAAAAAAGATGCAGGAGATTACCAATTTTAGCAAAATAGAAATGAGTTTCAGCAATCGATACTGTTTTAAGCGAATGAGACGGTTCAGATTCAAGATTTTCTATAGGCATACTTTCTATACGTTTACAGATATTAATATCTTTCAGATGTTAATAGGAGCCTTATTAACATGGTATCTATATAAAATTTTATTATTAATCCTATTGTTTGCCTAATGACATTTATTTAAGTAGAGATACAAGAGCCTATAAACAAGCTATCTAGGCGTGAAGTAGCAAAACTTAGAAGTTAAACCCCTTTAGGCATGGTATCTACCCTTTGTGCATAAAATAAATCCCCCTCCATTTTCTACTAACTCCCCATGAGTTTTTTACAAATTATTACAAACCTATAAATCGAATTGGAAATTGAAAGTACATCAGAATCTACAGCTACATCCAAGCAGTCTAATTCAGACTTAGGGTCTAACAACATGAGATGAACCACTTCCGCGATCAGGATTTCACAAGCATTCTCTTATCTAGGGTGTTTCAAAGTTCCAATGAGTTTCAGGAACTTTAGGAAGTGCTTAAACCCCAGATACCAATTAGAATTGAATCAAAGTGCAGTGTGGAAGAGCCAGCCCTCAAGTGTCCAAGTTTAGAGAGAGCTCATGGTTCCCAAGGAAAGGCTCACCAAAAGGGGGCAAAACTTAGATTCTAGAAATAAGTGCAAGTGCAATAGAGAGGGGGTAAGGGAATGCCAAGGCAGGCTGGTGGTCATGCCCAGCCATATGATAGACTGGCACACCCCTGGCCAAACTGTCAGCTAAACAATTAAGAGTAAGACCTATTGAAGGTAGACTATAGTCTAGACAATGATTAGGACACTGCCAAACCAAAGTCTCAAACTCAGCATACATATAAAGGGGAAGGGAGGTGTGAATTAAAAGAGTTTAGGACTCAAGAGGGTCTAGTTCATGTCCATGGACAATAATATCAAGTATTTCCGTGTTTTCTGAACCACAACTCAGCCATATAAAGGTTATTATGGTTTGGGATTATTATAAAAACAGAACAATGAAAGTAAACTTGCAGAAAGTTACATCATGTAGACAGTAAAACAAATAAGAAATGGACTATAGAATAAACATATGATGGGAGATGTAGGAATTAAACATAGGAACACACCAGTTGCTGAAAAGTAAGCGAAGAAAAGCAAGATTCTTGCAAACAAGCCACAATCAGGGAAAGCTTTATGTATAAGTGAGTTTAGAGCAAAGACTAGAGTGTTTGAAGGGCAAACACTTTGATCGTGCAGAGAAGCAAGTAGGAAAGGTAAGAAAACCTTAACAATCAGTCTCAATTTCAAACGGGAGAATGTAAATAAGGAAAAGAAATTTGAGTAAAATCTTTTTTAGTAACATAAAAGAGAAAATACATAAAGCTTATTTAAGGAAAGAACTTAACAGTACTTGGTTTGTAAAGAAAAATGAAATGGAATCAATCAGACAATCTTATAGAATCAAGGCAACAGACTTATATCGAACGAACCCAGCCAGAAATAGGTAGAGGAGGTTCAGTCGGAGGGAAATCAGTGCAATCAACCAAAACCCCATCAAAGGAAAGCAAAATCAATCAAGTTGTCGTCAAAAGCTTTTGATAGAGTAGTTTATTCACATACAAAGTAGACAAATAAAACAAAGATTCTAACATTGAAGTGTTTAGGATCATTGTGAGTTCAGTCATAGACTCATAGTGGGCCTGCAGGTTTAGTGTTCCAAAGTGGAACCCTAATCCAACTTGTCAAAAAAACCCCAAATTCTAGGGTTTCGAATTGAATCAAAAATAGAATCGAGAAGGCAAGTGAACAGACTCAAGGAGTCTCATGAGAAACAAAATAATAATGATAGCATGTTTGAAGAAATCAAAGAGAGAAAAGGTGTGAAGAACATATTTTAGAAGACTCGGAACTTAGGCCAATCCAAAATAGACAAAACACGGTTAACAAAACATAAGAAAAAGACAAGAAACTCAGTAGTAAACACACATGGTAGAAGAGTGAGGAAAATTTAACACAGATCAATCATGTCAGCACACATATAAAAGAAGAGAAGAACAATACATGCGTGATTACAGATAAACATCTAAAAGAAAAGAACAACAAAAATCAAATGGCTTATAGAAACCCTAATTTGAAATCAAACGATTTTGAGGAAGCAATTTAGGGGAAAACACTCAAAACATCAAGCATAACATAGGCACAGCATAGATCTAAACAAATAATGGTGAAAGAACCTCGAATGGCTTAGGGTTTCTATGAAACCCTAGAAGCAAGAAAGGCTTGGAAGAACAAGATCGGATCTTGAGTCAAAAAGGTCAGGAATCAAGCTTCTATTGCATGAATATGCCGTAATGTGGCCAAATAATCCTAGATCTACAGGTTTAAGATAGACCTGAGGGAGGACCATCAAGGTCAAGCCTCCAAACTTCGAATAGCTCAGGTTCAGTGGTGAGAGAAGGTGAGTATATACCATCTATGGCAGGAGTGGCCATGGATTCCGGTGGGAATGACGTCAGATACGGCTGGAGGTGATTAGGGTTTAGAGGGAGGCTTGAGAGCATCTGAGGGAGACGAATGGAGTTAGAGGCGGTGTCTCTATGCAAATGAGGTAGGGTTAGTGGGGTTAGGTGATTAAAAAAAGATAAGGAAGGATACAAGCCGTTGATCAAAATGATCAACGACTTGGATTTTAAAAGAAAATTGGGCGAATTCTAGAATGGCTCGTGGGTTGTGTATTTTAGGAGTTGGGGTCGTTTAATTTTGGGGGGCAAAATTGGTTAAAGTTAGGCTACAATTGAAAGTGAGAAAAGGTTGTTATTGAAATAGGAATAGGCTAAGTGTTAAATGACCAGCTTCCCCCTTGTTATTTTATAAAAAATAGTAATAATGATAAAATACTGAAAAAACAAATAATATATAAAAATTAATTAAAAAAATACTAAAAATCGTAAGATAGGCTATAATTGCAATTGCATGCAATTTAGCTTTAAACATACCAAATAAATTTGTAAGAAAATGTACAAAATTTACCTAAATTATATTTTGGTGTAAATATAAGAATAAAATAAGTTATTCATCAAAAGTGATTATTTTTGTGAATAATTATTGGATCTTGTGGTATTAAAATATGCAATAAACTGGCTTAAAAATTATTAAAATTTTGGAAAACTACAAAACTTTTGGGCTTGCTCATATATGCACATATATACTGTTTTGGAAGTTATTTGGGTATAAAATACCTAGAGAGAAATTGGGTATCAATAATAGTTAGTTATATGCTAAGTTCTCTAAGTGTGAATTCTTGTTGGGTACAGTTGCATTACTGGGTCATGTTGTATCAACTAGAGGGTATTCAGGTGGACCCAAAGAAGATAGAGGCAGTCAAGAACTGGCCTAGACCAGCATTAGCTACAAAGATTCAGAGTTTCTTGGGGTTGACAAGCTACTATAGACAGTTCGTGGAGGGATTTTCATCTATTGCAACCCTGATGACTAGATTAACCCAGAAGGGTGCCCAGTTCTGATGGTAGGATGAGTGTGAAGTGAGCTTTTTGAAGCTCAAGACAACTTTGACTACGGCACTGGTGTTGGTTTTTCCCACATGTTCAGGGCCTTATACAGTCTAGTGTGATGCTTCCTATGTTGGGCTTGGAGCAGTATTGATGCAGTATGGCAAGGTCATTGATGCTTTGAGGCAGTTAAAGATTCATAAGAAGAACTATCCAGTGTATGATCTAGAGTTGGTAGCCATTGTTCACATTTTGAAGATTTGGAGGCACTATTTGTATGGTGTGTCGTGTGAGGTGTTCACTGATCACAAGAGTCTTCAATACTTTTTCAAGCAAAAGGAGTTGAATTTGAGGTAGATGAAGTGGTTGGAGTTGTTGAAGGATTATCATGACACCATTACTTATCATTCGGGGAAGGCCAATGTAGTGGCCGATGCTTTGAGTAGGAAGTTGGCCAGTATGGGTAGCATTTCTTTTATTCTAGTCAGTCAGAGGCCGTTTGCTTTGGATGTTTAGGCTTTAGCTAATCAGTTCGTAAGACTGAATGTTTCTGAGCCTAGACGTGTATTAGCTTGCACAATCGCTCGCTTTTCATTAATGGATTCTATCCGTAATCTGCAGTTTGATGATCTCCATTTGAGTGTCCTTAGAGACACGACGCAACGAGGAGATTCCAAGTAGGTTACCTTATATGCGGATGTAGTTTTTAGATTGTAAGGGCGAGTTTGTGTGCCCAATGTGGATGGGCTTTGAGAGTTGATTTTCGAGGATGCTCATAGTTCCAGGTACTCTATTCATCCGGGCCACGCAATGATGTATCGGGATTTGCGGCAGCATTATTGGTGCCTTAGAATGATGAAGGATATTGTAGTATATGTGGCTCATTATTTGAATTGTCAGCAGGTGGAGTATGAGCATCAGTGGCCTGGTGGTGTATTTCAAAGGATTGAGCTTTCCAAGTGGAAGTGGGAGCGGATTACCATGGATTTTATTACTCGACTTCCACTGACTCGGAAGAAGTTCGATGAGATATGGGGCATTTTTGATAGGCCGACCAAGTCAGCGTATTTCATTCCTGTGGCAATCTCCTATTCTTCTAAAAGGTTTGTTGAGATATACATTTGGGAAATTTTTTGCCTCCATGGTGTGCCCGTGTCTATCATTTCGGATTGGGGTACGTAGTTTACCTCGCATTTTTGGAGAGCGGTGCAGCATGATTTAGGCACACGGGTAGATTTAAGCATATCATTTCATCCCCAAATGAACGCTAAGTCTGAGCCGACTATTCAGATTCTAGAGGATATGCTTCAAGCTTGTGTTATCGACTTTGGAGGTTCGTGGGATCAGTTCTTGACCTTAACAGAGTTTGCTACAACAACAACTACCAGTCAAGCATTCAGATGGCTCCTTATGAGGCTTTATATGGCAGGCAGTGTCGGTCTTTCATTGGATGGTTTGAGACAGGAGAGGATCCGTTATTGGGTACAGATTTTGTTCAGGAGGCCTTGGACAAGGTCAAGATCATTCATGGATAGGCGTCGTTCAGCTCAGTCTAGGAAAAACATCATGCAGACCATAAGGTTCGGGATATGGCATTTATGATTGGTGAGCGGGTAGTGCTCCGAGTATCACCTACGAAGGGTGTGATAAGATTTGGGAAGAAGGGAAAGCTTAACCCAAGGATCATTGGTCCGTTTGAGATTCTTGATCGAGTGGGAGAGGTGGCTTATAGACTTGTATTTCCACCTAGCTTATCCGTTGTGCAACTAGTTTTTCTTGTATTTATGCTTCGGAGGTATCACCGCGACCCACGTGTTAGACTTCAGCACTGTCCAGTTGGACAAGGATTTTCCTTATGAGTCCAGCAGGTTCGTCAGTTGAAATCAAAAAGTTTTCCTTCTGTTCGTGTTCAATGGAGAGGTCAGCCCCTTGAGGAATCGAGTTGGAGTCCAAGTCTGATATGCGGTGTTGTTATCCTCATATTTTCCCCAACTCAGGTACTTCTTTCTTTTGCCCGTTCGAGGACGAACGATTGTTTAAGAGGTGGAGAAAGGGATGTCACCTGTTTTCTTACCCAATTCAATATTTTGAAGGACTTGAAAACCTCATCTAGGGTTTCCTGGATTTGCATGCGCTATCCGGACATAAAGCCACAAAGCTTAAATTTGAATTTTATGAGAAAAATTCTAAAATTTGATATTAAAATGAACAAACTTAACTTCGATCATCATTTTAGGCAAATGGACCCAGACATATGCGACTTGGGTGTATGCCAAAAATCAAATTCTGAGGTCCCAAGATCGAGAAAAGAATTTTTTTGTGTGAAATTATTTTTTGGAATTAATTAAGGAAATTGAAAATGAAATCTGATTTGAAGACTATGGTATCGGGCTCGTATTTTGGCTCTGGCACCCGGTACAAGTCTTATATATATTTGAAGTACTTTCTGTAAAGTTTTGTTAAAAACGGATGTTGTTTGACGTGTTTCGGACTTAAAATGGATATTTGATGTTTTATGAAAATTTTGAAGAAATCATGAGTTTTGAGGCTTGATTCGATGTATATGATGTTAACTTGGCAATTTGATCATGCGAGTAAGCCCATTGGATGTTTTTTAGGTTGTGTGTATATTTGGTTTGGAGCCTCGAGGGCTCAGGTGAGTTTTAGATAGACCACAGATGCATTTTTGAAATTTGGAAAATTCTAGTTTCCTTGATCTGTAGGATTCGCATTTGCGAAGCCAGCATCGCAAATGCGAACTCACAAATGCGAGAGTTGGACCGGGTAGACTTGTTCACAAATGCGACCCACTGGTTCACAAATAACAATAAAGCCAGTCGCAAATGCAACGATTGTTATCGCAAATGCGAAGGTCCTTAGTTTCTGAATAGTTCGCAAATGCGAACATTTTTTTGCATTTCTCGTACCTGCAGGGTTCGCAATTGAAAACCCAAGTTCGCAAATCCCACATCGGAGGCCCAACATATTTTATACATAGCCAATTTTGATCTTCATTTTTCATATTTTCTCAAACTCAAACACCCATAGGCGGTTTTCCAAGAAATATTTCTTCTCCAAATAAATTGTAAGTCAATTTCTACTCCTTTATTTCAATCATTAACATCATTTAATATGTGGTCAACTTAATATCAAAGTTTTTCCGGGTGAAATTGGGGGTTTTAGGTAGAACCTAGGTTTTTCTAAAATAGGGGATTTGAACCTCAATTTGACGTCCGATTTCAAAGAAAAATCTTACATTTGGGTTCATGGGGGAATGGGTAACTGTGTTTTGGTTCGAACCTCGGGTTTTGACCGTGTGGGCCCGAAGCAAGTTTGGAATTATTGGGCAAAACTTTGGGAAATTCATTTTTATGCAATTACATTGATTCATTAGGTGTTTATTAATGTAATTAAGTAATTTATGATTAGATATGAGCGAATTTGTGGTGGAATGGAGGGGTAAAGCCATAATTGAGACTTGAGTTGAATTCAAAGCATCAAGGTAAGTGTTTTGCTTAACCATAGCTTGAGGGAATAAAAGTTGAGTCTTATTTTCTTCTTGCTAATTGTTGAGTATGATGTATAGGCATGGTGACGAGTAACTATACATTGGTGTCTAGCATGACCGTGAGTCCTTATTTTGCGAATAGTTTTGATTTTGTTATACCTTTCATGCTTAATTGATGACTTCTATATGTTGTAAAGAGTATGTGAAAGGAATTGTGATCTTTAAACTTCATGGAGCATTGGCTCGAGTTGAAATATAAATTGTGAATGTATATGAGAGGAGTAAATCATTGGAGCATTCGCTCGAGTGATAAAGTGAACTATGAGATGAAAGTAAAAGAAAAAAAGAAAGAGTTATTGGTTTATTCCCTTACCGGAATGCTTTGTTGTTTTGTTGATTTCTTCCCTTGTCGGGATATGGAAACTTATTGATATTGTTCCCTTGCAAGGATTTAATTGTTTAATTGCATTCCCTTGCCGAAATTTCCGTCATTATTTATTTATCTCCTTTCCCCTTATTTGAGAATGTTGTTTGGGTGAGGAAGTGTAAAAAGCACAAAGGGTTATGCCGGGAATTGTTTGGTTATTGTGAGGAAAGAGTGTAAAGCACGAAGGGTGATGTCGTGCATTATTTTCTTATTGTGAGAAAAGAGTGTAAAGCACGAAGGGTGATGTCATGCCACACGATGTACCATTTTGTCCTGATTCTATGAACTATATGTGAGGAAAGAGAGTAAAAGCACGAAGAGTGATGTCATGCACATTTTGTTATATCATTGCTTGGTGAGGATGAGAGTAAAAGAACGAAGGGATTTGTTGTGCACTTATTGCCGTTTGTTATGATTTCTTGTTGTTATCAGTTCAACTGCCTTAATTGTCTTATTCCACTATTACTGTGATTCTTTATGTTGTTATTTTCCTTTATTGTGTTAAATGTTATTATTGAATCAAGGTATCCTTGCGCAACATTGTGCCTGGAATTCATACATGTTTATGTGACTTAATTGCTACTTGACATTCATCATATTAAATATTAAATTGCATAATTTCTCCTTAAAGTCCATAATTAATATCTACTTGTTGTTATTTGTTTTCCTTACCAAATCATAATTATTTTGTACTTGTTGTCTTACGAATTCATATTAATTGTTGCATTGTTAGAGTAATTTCATTTGGAGGAACTGTTAATTTAATGAAATAGGAACGGGTGGTACACTTAGCACGAGATTTAATAAAAAAGAGAGCGGGTGGTACGCCTACCACAAGATATGAGAAATGGGATCGGGTTGCATGCCTGTAATGAGTTGTTGAACCTAGAGTGAAATCTTCCTTTGTTTTCCTTATCCTTGTTAGATGTTAAATTTTTGTTTCCTGATAATTCTCTTGAGATTCTGCTTTATCTGTCAAGTCCCGAAGCATGTTTCCCCTCCCATCTTTATTTGTTTATTTTTTACTTTCTGTTATATATTATACAACTGCACATGTTTATTTGGTAGTATGTTCCTAGCCTCATTACTACTTCGCTGGGGTTAGGCTAGGCACTTACCAGTACATGGGGTCAGTTGTGCTGATGCTACACGCTGCACTCTTTTGTGCAGACCCAATGTTGTAGATTTCTGACCGCAGTAAGATTGCTGGATTTTATTCATCAGGCGACCAGAGGTAGCCCTGTAGGCGTTCGCAAGCCCTGGTGTCTCCTTTCATCTACATTCCTGTTTCTTTCATGTATTTCTGGAGACAGTGTTGAGTTTATTTCTGTCACACCTTTATGTGTTGTATTCTTAAACCGTCTATGAAACTGTGACACCAGTTCTAGTAGTCGAAATTCAAATGATTATATTAGAAATTCATGTTCAAATATAAAATTATTATCTTCCGCTTAATTATTCAAAGTTCCATTGTTTTAATGTTATTGAGTTATATTCGTTAAAAGAGAAGCAATGTGATAATGAAGTAAGTAGCTACGGATTAGCTTGCCTAGCTCTTATTATTAGGCGCCATCACGACTCCCGAGGGTGGAAAATTGGGTCCTGACAGTCCAATACCATATCCATGACTTGTCTGTGATATTTTGTGATAAACGGAGTTGGTTTGACATTATTCAGATATCTGGTGGAGATATTAAAAGTTTCAAAGTTTTCTTGAAAATTAAATTGATTTGGTGCTTAATTCGTAGTTCTAGGTGTTATTTGGCGTAGTTCGTATGATATTTTTAGTCTAGTATGCACTTTGGTTTAGAACCCCTACAGCTCGGGTGGGTTTCGAATATACTACACGGTGAAATATGACTAGGAAGAATTATTGGTTTATCTAATATTGTTGCAGGCCTCTAATTTCGTATTTTTTTTATCAGGCATCGTAATTTCGACCTGTGAGGGGGTTCGCATTTCGAGCTACTCATTGCAAATGCAAAGAGTAGCGGGTCATACATTCATCGCAAATGTGGGAAATACTTCACATTCGTGAAGTGAGTCTGGGAGGGCAGTGATCGCAAATGCAGTCTTTGAGTCGCATTTGTAGAGGTTCAACTTTGTATCTGCAAACTTATCTTCTCATTTGCGAAGGCAGCAGAAGTCTGAATGTGTGAGAACCTGACCCGTCGTCTCAGGTATTACCACCTCATTTATCCCTTATTGTATTGCATTATGTTTCATTATCGATATTGGGTGCGTTAGAATTTAATTGGAGTGATTTTATTAAGAAATGAGAACTTAGTCTCTTTTAAGAAGGCTCAAGTTAGAAAAGTCAACTGAATATTGACTTATGAGTTAGAGGGCTGAGAATCAAATTTCGATGATTTGGTTAGCTCCGTATGATGAAATTTCACTTAGGAGCGCAATCGAAAGTAATTTTGGAGGTCCGATAAAGAAGTTAATCTATTTTGGCGAAGTTAGAATTTTGGCGATTTCCGGTTGATAGGTGATATTTACCGGGAGTCGGAATGGAATTCCGAGAGTTGTAGTAGCTTCGTCGGGTGATCTTGTATATGTCCGCAAATTTTCAGGTCGTTCGGACATCGTTTTATCGGGTTTTAGATTGAATGAGAATTTTGAATGTTTTAGTTTAACTTAATCTTTAATTTGATGAAAATGGACGATTTTGATGTTAATGTTACTGATTTTATGGTTTGAGCAAGTTTGAACGAGGTAACGAAACATGTCTGTAATTTTGGTTGAGGTCCCGGGGACCTAGAATGTGTTTCGGATGCCCAACGGGTCATTTTTTGAAAGATTTTAACCGTTTTAAGCATAAATGTAATGATCTAAAGGTTCATTTTTAGTTCTGGAGATCCAAATTTGATTTCGAGACTTCTAGAATTTAAATCATGAATTATAGGATCTGGAAATTTTGATTTAATTTCATCAAGTCGCGATTGGGTTTTTGACGCGAAATGTGAGTTAATTGTTTAATGAGCAAAATGGATATTGAACTAGAAAAACGAGCTCCGAATTCAGTTTCGGTTGAAGGGTTGTGTTCATATTATTTTTTATGACTCATAGGAACAAGAATCGTCTAATTCGGAGTTCATATGATAGAATCAAAGCTATTTTAGTGAAAAATAGCTGTGCTGCAAATTTCTTAAAAAACTGTTGTATTTTCTACATGTAAACAGTACATCAGTCCGAGTTTTGGTAAATTTTATATGTACGGACTCGTGGTGAGACGAGGATTCCGAAATTGTGTATTTCGTAATTTTTGAGAAATGGGCCCGGAACTCGGGTTTTGCCAACTTCGTGTTTTTGGGTGTTTTTCGAGTCATTTTAATTGAGTTATGTTTCATTAGCCTATTTTGATGTATTCCTTATGGTTCTAATTAGATTTGGCACCCGTGGAGGTTGATTTAAGAGGGAAAGGCATAGCAGACTAGTCTCGTGACCGGTTCAAGGTGAGTAATAGATGTGGATGATGACTTGGGGGTTTGAAAACCCGGTATATCACACTGTGATGCTATATTGAGGCGAGACACGTACTCTACGGTGAGTGCAGGGTCGATTGTGATTGGGGACTATGGCTTAGTCCGCCCAAGTGGTATTGTACTGTGTTGTTAGCTATAAATGAGCCGATAAACCTCCTACTAAGACGGTTATGGATATATTTGGGTTGTGTGATGGTTATTTGGATCACGTGACTATTGTTCTCACTATTTCTATGATTATAGCATGTTTTCATAATATTAGTCCTCAGCTAAATACTGTCTTGATATGACTAGTATATTTTGAGATTTTGAACACCTAATTCTATAATTACTAATAAACGGAACTAAAAATGGTAAGTTATTTGTGCCTCTGAGGCGTGCATGTATATAGATGGACTGATAGTGGATCGGGCTGCACGCCGCAATATATATTACTATGATATTGCGCTTGGGTTGTAGGAGTCCCTCCGGAGTTTGAACCCCCACAATAAGCGCGGGTACCCAAATAGATCGGGCTACTTGCCGCAGTGGTAATGTGCATTTGCATTGCATTCATACATTGATACTTATCTGCTCTATCTGTTACTGCTTCTTCAGATTTAGACTATTCTATGAGTAGAAACACCGTTATAGCTTCATTTTGTAGTATATTGGGATTTCTTGCCTTTAATGTCATTATACAATTCTATTACCACTGAGTTGGAAGTACTCACTTTACTTCCTGCACCATGTGTGAAAATCCAGGTACTTCAAGGCAGAGCTGAGCTTATAGTTGTTATTCAGAGTTGTTATCTGGAGTTAGTCGAGGTAGCTGCTTGGCGTCCGCAGAACCTGACTGCTCCTTTATTTTCCTGTATTTGAATCATCCGCGTATTGTAGACTATATTTTATTACAGTATCACTATACTATTGTGGTAGAGGCTCTTGACTCATGACCCCAAATCTGTGGGAGGTTGTTCTATACTGGATGTTATTGGGTTGTTTTCTATATAACTGCTATAATTTAGAATTTTCTTCACTGTTAGTGATTTAAAGTAAAGGATTTGATCTCATTGCTCGTAATGTGAGTATAATTGGCCGGGCTTGCCTAGCAATGTGCTGGGTGCCATCATAACCGGGTTTGAGGTCATGATAATTATATGATGCCTCAGTTCTTCACAATCGCGAAGATATAGACGCGATCACGTATGGAGCTGGGTACTTTCTTCATCGTGTTTGAAACTAGGAGACCGTGTTCGCATAGGTTATGGGGACTTGAGCATTGCATTCACACATGTACAATCGTGGTCGTGTAGTGTTGAAATGGGCCCTAGAGCTGGAGGCCTCGTTCATCGCATTCGCAAAGTTCTGTGTTAGCTATGAGTCACATTCCCATTGAATGTTCTTCGAACGCGAATAGTAATTTGAGTTCGGTGGAGTTTTTGCTTTGTGATCGCGAAGATGGTTCCGCGATCACAAATCGTATACCTGGAGCCAACATATAAGTACTCTATTTTGGGACTTTGAGTCGTTTTATCATATTTTGAGTTATGAAGCTCATATTTAGAAGATTTCGGAGGTGGTTTTCACCACAAGGATTGGAGTAAGTATTTTATATTTGGTTTTGATTATATTTTGTGATTCCAAATTTGATTTGCCATTTGGTTGATAATTTCAAAAGAGAAATTAAGGATTTTTATCTAAACTTTTTGAAATTAAATTATTGAGTTTTGAACATCGATTTGGAGTCGAATTTGAGTAAAATTAGTATGGTTGGACTCGTAATTTAATGAGTTTTCGATATTTATGAGTTTTATCGGTTTTGGAGGTGTGAGCTCGAGTTTTGCTTTTTGGTTGACTTTGAGTAATTATTTAAAGATTTTATCATTATCATTTGGGTTTGTCTCATATGAAAGTATTTGATATTTTTGAGTTGCTTTTTGCAAGTCTAAAGTCGGAGGTTGATAGACGTGTGATGGAATTTCTAGAGTGTTGTTGGCCCTGCTCGGTATGTGTTTTGGCTTGTTTGAGGCCCTAGTTGCTTGATATATTTGTTATAGCTGCATGTACGTGTGTGCATATGAGTGGGTTTGAGCCCATGTACGAGTATTAGGGTATTTGTCCATCCTCGGGGTAGTGCTTAGGCTATGATATGCCTAAAATTTACAGTTAAGCTTTAAGGTATAATATTTCTCATTTTTTGTAATATTTTTGTGAAGTATTTGAGCCATGTTCGAGGTTACGAAGAGGCTGATTCCCTGAATAACTTGGTAATTGATATTTCTATGATGGAATTGTCGATTTAAGGTCTAATAACATACTTTGCACATGTCTACACTTTAGTATGTTATTATACCAGTCCAGAGCATGAAATCTGATAATTATTTACATACATACATATATATATATATATATATATATATATATATATATATATATATATATATATATATATATATATATATATATATGTGTGTGTGTGTGTGTGTGTGTGTGTTCTTGTATACTTACTTTTGTGTGATATGATTAAGACTTAGTGCTTGTGACCATGCCATGCGGATTATATTACTATGCCTATGACCAGGCATAGTAAATTGTATTGTTATGCATGTCACCACGCCACGTGGATTGTGATATAACTTGTGACCAAAGTGGATTGTGGTGATATGCCTTGTTGATATCCTAATTTGCCCTCGTCTTTTTTAAAATAGCATATCAAAGTGTCATTTTGCTTCATTATGTAAATTATAAGAATTATACAAGTATTTTCTATATATATATAAATGCAAGAAAATTAATTTAAAAGCTTTAAAAATAAAAAAAATATATTGAAAATACTTGTATAATTCTTATAATAAACATAATGAAGCAAAATGACACTTTGGCCTATGAGTCACAAAAAATAATATGAACACAACCCTTCAACCGAAACTCAAGAGAAATTAAGGATTTTTATCTTACGTCACGACCCAAATCCCGGTCGTGATGGAGCCCAATACAACTCTAGGCAAGCCCAACCATTTACACTCTCATCCCGAGCATGAAGCTCAAACCAATTACCTAAATATTAGTATCAACAATAAAACTAAATTGAATAATCACCCAAAGATCTAGGGTCACGAGTCTAGAGCCTCTAACATGATCGGATACAATATCTAAACCAAATACTCAAGTCCGAATAATGTGTATACAAAGGAAAACTAGAATAAGAAGAGGTGCCAGGTCCTGCGAACGCCAGCAGCTACCTCAGCAACTCGGATAAATACTGATAAAAGCTGGAGTGCTCATATATCCCTCATGTGTACCTGAATCTGCACACAAAGGTGCAGGGAGTAGGGGTGAGTACTAAGTACTCAATGAGTAATAAATATATACAAGTAGCTGAAAGTAAGAAATCCATAGAATACCACATAATGAAGCTAAACTACAGTCCGATTCCTCCTACGAACTAGCAACAACAACAATACATTACCACTATCACAGATAATTCATAGACAAAAAAAATGCAATGCAATGCACATAACCGCTACGGCGTGTAGCCCGCTCCTACAGCCCAAGCGCAATACCGCTGCGGCGTGCAGCCCGATCCTCATATCAACCGCTGCGGCGTGCAGCCCGATCCTCAAATCAACCCCTACGACGTGCAGCCCGATTCATCCTCAGTCCACAACATGCATACGAGTCACACAACAACTCAACTTATTTATTTCCAAGTTCCAATTCATTTAATTATGAAAATACTTTAATGCTTATTTAATTTTCCAAAACAGATGACTTAGCATTTCAATACGGTGCTTTCAAACCAGGATTGAGATCATTGATTAAGAAATTAGAGCTATCATATATATAACTATCCCCTAGGGATACTACAGGTCAACACAAGGCCCGAAACATGACTTACAGCCCACAAAATATATCTAACACAATGTGTGTTTCAATCGCATATAGAATATTATTCACATCCGGGATGGAATAAGTCTCAATCCCCAGTCACAATCAACCCCGCATCTGCTATGGGGTACGATCCATGCCCTACTAGCGTCACAATGTGCTAATCCGGGGTTTCGAACCCTCAGACTACCATATACACTAACTACTTACCTCTAGCCGGCCGTGGACTCGTCCGCGATACCTTTTCCCTTCATATTTGCTGCCTCATGCGTCAAATCTAGTCAAAACCACAATAATAACATAAATATGGGTCAAAAAAATATAACCCAATCAAAATTACTCGAAAAACGCAACAATTCACGAAGTTGGTAAAATTTGAGCCTCGGGCCCACTTCTCGAAAATTCCGAAAATTATATCAATGGATTCCTTGTCTCGCCAGGAGTCTGTGCATATAAAATTTATCGAAATGGGAGTTCAAATGGCCTTTCAAAACCCAAAACTTCGTTTTCATGATTTAGGCCCTAGTTCTTCACAAATTCTACCAATTTCAGGAATTTTGGTGCTGATTATAGCATAAAATTATGTTTTTGATTCAATAAACTTACCTCCAGCGATTACCCATTGATTTCTCTCTTAAAAATCGCCTCAAAAGCTTCTTCCCGTTCCAAAATTGGAAGAAAACTCGACCTGCTCATTATAGGTACACTGTTCACGCGTTTTACTGCTTCCAATGGATTCCTTGTGAAATTCTAATGAATTTAGGCTTTTGAATCACTCAATTTGACCTTATAATGAAGGAGATATGTAGGTTTTAAGATTTGCAAATAGTGCAGGTTTTTAATACGCCGTCAGGGGCAATTTCGTCATTAACCTAAAAAATCAGGGCAACATTAGTAAAATGGCCATAAAATCCTCATACGATGTCCAAATTCGATGATTCTTTTTGCTACGGGTCCGTAATTACGATACGGATCTAATGCTTCATTAAAAACAGTAATTGGAGCTCATGTGTTCAATAGATATCATTTATGCTTGAAGAAACGATGTTGAAACATCAATTAAGAGCGTGATCACAACCCGAAACACACCCGAGGCCCCCGGGACCTCAACCAAAGGCACCAACATATCCCAAAATATCATCCAAACTTGTTCCAATCATCAAAACACACCTAACAACATTGAAATCATCAATTCACATCGGATTCAAGTCTAAGTTTCACTAAAACTTCTGAAACTAACATTTGATCTAAAACCCAACCTAAACACCTCCGAATAATCTGAAATTTTGCACGCATATCCAAAATCACCTAACGGAGCTACTGCAACTCTCGGAATTTCATTCCGAGCCCCGGATCAAAATCTCACCTACCGTCCGAAATTCGCCAAAATTCAACCTTAGCCAATTCAAGCCTAAATCTACACCGGACCTCCGAATTCAATTCGGATTGCTCTCCTAAGTCATAGATCATCCCCCGAAACAAGTTGACTCATCAGAAGTCCATTCCGAGCTGTCTAACTCATCGGTCAACATTCAGTTGACTTTTTCCAACCTATTTTTCTCATAAAGGGGTTTATGACCTCATTTCTATCTAAATCCCCTCCGATTTGCTTCTAACTTTTCAAACACGTATAAATTAGCATATTGAAGTATTAAATGAAGAAAACGGGGCGATAACTCTCGTAACGACGGGTCGGGTCGTTACATTCTCCCCAACTTAAACAAACGCTCGTCCTCGAGCGTTCCCAGAGTTGTACTGGAAGCAACCCAATAGCTGAATGACCTCACCAAGCATATATTCGGGGTGGTACCACGTCACCCTATCTTCCATAAGTCCGATAACACAATATAACTGAACTTCCACAGTCTTTCTGAACCATAGACCACATTGCACTTTCCGAAATCATATTCAAATTCCGAATCCCACGTCTATACTCAGAATACACCCGAACCAACTGTAATAGCCCATACTCGCCACTCCGGGTGAGATCTTATGGTGTACCAAACAACCCAATCACTCGAGACGATGGCCTCTAATCGCAACAATTTCCCACGATAACCAAATGTTACTGAAAAAACCTTTTTCCATTAGCTAAAGTCTTATTCCAACACCTTCATATTGCCCACGGCTACCGAACACGCGATATATCGAATCCATCTCTCAGGTCATCCATTCGCGAATCCACATCCCTATTAATTGATACCACAATAGATTTTGGAGCCAAGCCTCGATATTACCTGTCTAACCAGCTAAAATCACATATGCGCGCATTCATTAATGGCTCCAACGATCATTTCAATTATAACATACCGCACTGGTGATATGACACCTCAACACCGGCCTAAGCCACGACGAGCACAACACAGGCTCAAATAGGAAACGACTGAACATACTCAACTCATGACAACTAACTCAAACACAAGAGCTGTAATTCAATTCCTCCGTACCATCATAACATAGGACTGAGATCCCGTCTCACATTACAGAAATAGAGTACCTGAACTCTCCTCGAAAGGTCATAACATCATATGGCTTTGCCACAACTTATGATTCCATCCAAACACTATTACCCATGAAGCACCTCAAGTCATCTCATCATGCTCAAAACAGTCAGCCACGCACAGATTTAGGTCTGAACTCAAGCAATCAATCTCACCCACGGTGAAACAATTAATATACGCCATCAAATCTTGTAAGGACACAACCGATGCGCCATTTGCCGAGCGACACCCAACACTGACTTTCCTTAGAGACTAGGAAGTATAGTACACAAGGTAACCTATAGAAAAGCTATGCTCCATATTACACGGTTGCGGCGTGCAACCTGCTCAAACTATCATACCCGTGGCGGCATGCCACCCGATGCAAATAACCCGTGGCGGCGTGCCACCCGATCCAGATACCATACCTGTGGCGGTGTTCCACCCGATACACGCATAAATCTCGCCAAAAGAAAATGCACACCGAGTCAAATTGCTCATTACAATAAACATATATATATATAGCCTCAAGCTCATCCACAATAAACACATCTGACAAGGTTCCCCAATACCGGAACTGAATCAATAGTAGAAACCTCTGTACTGATATCCACCACGAAGGCCCAACTGACAAAACCATGCCTACCAGTCGCCCGCTGGTCCTGGGTACAACTACCATGTTGGAGCATACTCTGATGCACTTTGCTATGCAATTTGTGCCATTTCCGACATAGTCCATATCACATTAGTCTAGGCAACCTAACTTATGACAACCAGTCTGCAATCAAGTATCATAACCCAAAATTCATCATATCAAACTACGAGAGAGCCACTAGGGCTTCCAATTTCCAATGATCGCTAAAAGGTGCCGATACACACGATATACAACCACCGCATAGGCGGATTGCGAGAACTTCTAATCTCCATTACCTTTATAACACATGATGCACTATGGCTGATCCCACACTCAACTGTACGAATACATAACACACATCAAGCAACTATTCATACCACAAAAGTCATTCAGATATTTCCCTATGCCATCAACAACTCATTCATCACAGTTGATCCAACACGAGAATACCACCCTACCACTAGATATGATCAGTTTACATTACCTTGTCTTTTTTGACCACATATCCTGCCAAATCACTAGAATAGCAGTATTATTTTTTCCTTAATCACCAGAAAGATCGATTCTTAAATTACCTGCAGCTGCACGCGCTGCTCATTAATTAATTTTTTAATGACTCCCCGTATATTATGAACCGATCTCAAAGCCTTGAACATGCCATTATCAACTTTCTATAACACATCGCATATACCATACCACACTAAGATAACATGGAAACTTCTATCCCTTTTCTGCACCGCAAACATCGACGCACTCAACTAGTCAAGGACTTTCATGATTCCATATAGAAGAAAACTCATTACACATTCCCAGCTTCGCATACCAACAGGAATATACTCACTTTCAAACCACGGTAGAACACATCACAAACTCTTTCTCCCAATTCATTGCGTAAGTTTAACTACCAGGACTGAGTCCTTTTACCCACATCGAGCTACGCAACTGCCAGCACTCAAGCGCTTTGTTTCACAATATCTGCGAGTCTCATTACTTCGAACACATACCAGGAATTAATCGTACCCTTATCATACCGTTTCAGTTTATTAACAAGTTGTTCCATTTACTCAATTTCCTTTCTGAATCATCTTTAACTTAGTACTAGCCTTTACTGTAGCACTACATTATCTCAACTCATGTTACCACATGAGACTCATACACAAGACTACACGGTCTAAGGCTCACAGGCCGCTGAATACTCTCTCAATGTTTCCCAGAAGTATCACATTCTACAATACTTTATTTTGAAAAACTTCTTGCGATTTTTGAATTCGTTATCATTACTCCCCAACATAGATACATAGAATCCCCTCATTCACATAACATACACAAGTCTTGATTCCTTCTAACGAAACCACCGTCTTTAGCCATATACACAATCTTAAGACACCTTACCGTTACAAGCAAAGTCTTGAACACCGCAAGGCCATTCTCGGGCGTCATTCATGCTTATTCAATTATAATTCAACTGTCTTATTGGACAGGACCACTCGTGCCCTGTTAGAACTCTGGCACCACAGAACATGATTACATACAAATGCATTTAGCTATCTTTCCTTCCTATACACCGAACATTCTTACCAGCACCAACAGTTCAAACCATCCTATTATTTCTTCATATCTACGAAGAACCATAACCTTTATCAGAATTTCCCAACATACTTAGAGACAGAACCAACATAGCACACAACAGTGCAATCAATTAATCAATAACAACCTCCCCAACTTGGCTCGGAGCCATACATCAAAGCACTTTTAGCCGCTCATAGCATTCTTTACTCAAATGATACCACAATGTTATGGTGAGATTAAACTCAAGTCATTTACAAGCTTGACAAAGACTCGAATCATCAGAGACCTTAACCCTTCTGCAATTCTTGCATTTATACACACACCACAGTTAAGCCTACTCTCCAGGTGACAGAAATATTTTTCTACATCCCAAATTTTTCAAAAATTTTGACAGAGTTTCCTTTGTAATTTGGCCTATCCACCTGCCAGAGAATCACCAAACCATTCTAACAATACATCCACAACTCAACAAGACATCACAATGTATTTCAACAACATTAAATCTCAATACTATACGAATCATATTATCACAATTTATACCTGAACCTGCGCTACACCTGCTCGCATCATAACACATATCAAATACCCTTCAATTACACATCCGAATCCACCCACCTATTTTGCCTCAATCTAGTATTTCAGTACAACACCTTCCACCAGGATACACATAGCATAATCACTTTAGTCTTCCCGAGTCTAAACTCATTTTACTACACGTAAGGCACTTTACCTTCCAACAGAGAGATATGATAAATATTCACCACGCCCGTAGCTCGGGGCTACTCAACATATTACAATAAGGATCTAACACCTGACAGCTCATACATTATTAAGCTGCCATTTCCACAGTTAGGGACAATACCGGTCATATAAGTTTCATAATACTAGCTCACAAAATCAGCACCTTGGTGCTCATGTCATAGACAAAGATCTGGCCTCAAGTCCTCCCGACTGGCCCAACATGAACTCACGAAGATTATATCTTGTCCTCGATCAGGAAATCACAAGCCATCAAGGCAATCATATTACTGAGCGCTCGATGCGTACACGGGCGTGTGGAAGGAATTTCAAAGATTATATCTCAAGCTGAATCAAGTACGCACGATAAAAATTCCAAGAAATGTGAAGTGTTTCCTAAAGGTTTGCAGCCTCCCGAGGATAAGTACAGGCGTCCCCGTACCGATCCACAAGACTCTACCAACCGGCTCAAGACTCGTGGGGCCTAGTAACCTAGGCTCTGATACCAACTTGTCACGACCCAAATCCCGGTCGTGATGGCGCCCAACACACCTGCTAGGCAAGCCCGACCATTTACACTCTCACCCGAGCATGAAGCTCAAATCAATTACCTGGATATTATTTCAACAATAAAGCTAAACTGAATAACCACCCAAAGATCTAGGGTCACGAGTCTAGAGCCTCTAACATGATCAGATACAATATCTAAACCAAATACTCAAGACTGAATAATGTGTATACAAAAGAAAACTGGAATAAGAAGAGTTGCCAGGTCCTGTGAATGCTAGCAGCTACCTCAGCAACTCGTATAAATAAGCTCTAGAGACAAAGATTGCTTAGCTAAGCCTCTGGTGCACCTGAATTTGCACACAAGGTGTAGGGAGTAGGGGTGAGTACTACCGACTCAGTGAGTAATAAGCATATATAATATCTGAAGATAAGAAATCCATAAATGCCACAAAGTAAAGCTACACTACAGTCTGATTCCTCCTACGAGCTAGCAACAACAACAGTACATTACCACTATCACAGATAATTCACAGACAAAGATGCAATACAAAGCACATAACCGCTACGGCGTGTAGCCCGATCCATTTAACGTCGACGACGCTCACTAGGGGTGTGTACAGACTCCGGAGGGGCTCCTACAGCCCAAGCACAATACCGTTGCGGCGTGCAGCCCGATCCTCATATCATATCAACCAATACAGCGTGTAGCCCGATCCATCCTCAGTCCACAACAATCATATAAGTCCCGATCCATCCTCAGTCCACAATATGCATATGAGTCACACAATAGCTCAACTTATTTATTTCTAGGTTCCAATACATTTAATTATGAAAATACTTTAATGCTTATTTAATTTTGCAAAATAAATGACTTAGCATTTCAATACGGTGCTTTTAAACCAGGACTGAGATCAGTGATTAAGCAATTAGAGCTATCACATATATAACTATTCCCCTAGGGATACTACAGGTCGGCACAAGGCCCCAAACATGGCTTACAACCCACAAAATATATCTAACACAATGTGCGTTCCAACCACATATAGCATATTATTCACATCCGGGATGGACTAAGTCTCAATCCCCAGTCACATTCAATCCCGCACCTGCCACGGTGTGCGAGCCACGCCCTACTAGCGTCACAATGTGCTAAGCCGGGGTTTCGAACCCTCGAGCTACCATATACACAAACTACTCACCTCTAGCCGGTAGTAAATTCGTCCGCGATGCCTTTTCCTTTGAAATTCGCTCCCTCGTGCGTCAAATCTAGTCAAAACCACAATAATAACATAAATATGGGTCAAAAAAATATAACCCAATCAAAATTACTCGAAAAACGCAACAATTCACGAAGTTGGTAAAATTTGAGCCTCGGGCCCACTTCTCGAAAATTCCGAAAATTATATCAATGGATTCCTTGTCTCGCCAGGAGTCTGTGCATATAAAATTTATCGAAATGGGAGTTCAAATGGCCTTTCAAAACCCAAAACTTCGTTTTCATGATTTAGGCCCTAGTTCTTCACAAATTCTACCCAATATTAGGAATTTTGGTGTTGATTCTAGCATAAAATCATGTTTTTGAGTCAAGAAACTTACCTCCAGTGATTACCCATTGATTTCTATCTTAAAATTTGCCTCAGAAGCTTCTTCCCGTTCCAAAATTGGAAGAAAATGCGACCTGCTCAATATAGGTATATTGTTCACGCGTTTTACTGCTTCCAATGGATTCCGTATGAAATTCTAAATACTTTAGGCTTTTGAATCACTCAATTTGACCTTATAATAAAGGAGATATGTAGGTTTTAAGATTTGCAAATAGTGCAGGTTTTTAATACGTCGTCAGGGGCAGTTTCGTCATTAACCTGAAAATCTGGGCAACCTTAGTAAAATGGCCAAAAAATCCTCATACGATCTCCAAATTCGATAATTCTTTTTTTTACGGGTCTGTAATTACGATACGGATCTAATGCTTCATTCAAAACAGTAATTGGAGCTCATTTGTTCAATATGGTACCCCTTTATGTCCAAAGATACGATGTTGAAGCATCAATTAAGAGCGTGATCACAACCCGAAACACACCCGAGGCCCCCGGGACCTGAACAAAAGGCACCAACATAACCCAAAATGTCATTCAAACTTGTTCCAATCATAAAAACACACCAAACAACATTGAAATCATTAATTCACATCGGATTCAGGCCTAAGTTCTTTAAAAACTTTCGAAACTAACATTTGATCTAAAACCCGACCTAAACACCTCCGAATGATCTGAAATTTTGCACGCATATCCAACATAACCTAACGGAGTCTACTGAAACTCTCGGAATTTCATTCCAATCCCCGGATCAAAATCTCGCCTACCATCCGGAATTCGCCAAAAATCAACCTTAGCCAATTCAAGCCTAAATCTACACCGGACCTCCGAATTTAGTTCTGATTACTCTCCTAAGTCATAAATCATCCCCCAAAACTAGTCGAATCATCAGAATTTCATTCCGAGCTGTCTAACTCATTGGTCAACATTCAGTTGACTTTTCCAACCTATTTTTCTCATAACGGGGTTTATGGCATCATTTTTATCTAAATTCCCTCCGATTTGCTTCTAACTTTCGAAACATATATAAATTAGCATATTGAAGTATTAAATGAAGAAAATGGGGTGATAACACCCGTAACGACGGGCCGGATCGTTACATCTAAACTTTTCGAAATTAAATTATTGAGTTTTGAACATCGATTTGGAGTAGAATTTGAGTAAAATTAGTATGGTTGGACTCGTAATTTAATGATTTTTCGATATTTATGAGTTTTGTCAGTTTTGGAGGTGTGAGCTCGAGTTTTACTTTTTGTATGAGTCACAAAAAATAATATGAACACAACCCTTCAACCGAAACTCAAGAGAAATTAAGGATTTTTATCTAAACTTTTCGAAATTAAATTATTAAGTTTTGAACATCGATTTGGAGTCGAATTTGAGTAAAATTAGTATGGTTGGACTCATAATTTAATGAGTTTTCGATATTTATGAGTTTTGTCAGTTTTGGAGGTGTGAGCTCGAGTTTTACTTTTTTGTTGACTTTGAGTAATTATTTAAAGATTTTATCATTATCATTTGGGATTGTTTCATATGAAAGTATTTGATATTTTTGAGTTGCTTTTTGCAAGTTTAAAGTCGGAGGTTGATACAAGTGTGATGGAATTTCTAGAGTGTTGTTGGCCCTACTCGATATTTATTTTGGCTTGTTTGAGGCCCTAGTTGCCTGATATATTTGTTATAGCTACATGTACGGGTGTGCATATGAGTGGGTTTGAGCCCATGTACGAGTATTAGGGTATTTATCCATGCTCGGGGTAGTGCTTAGGCTATGATACCTAAAATTTACAGTTAAGCTTTAAGGTATAATATTTCTCATTTTTGTAATATTTTTGTGAAGTATTTGAGCCATGTTCGAGGTTACGAAGTGGCTGATTCCCTGAATAACTTGGTAATTGATATTTCTATGATGGAATTGTCGATTTAAGGTCTAATAACATACTTTGCACATGTCTATACTTTAGTATGTTATTATACCAGTCCAGAGCATGAAATCTGATAATTATTCATCATATATATATGTGTGTTCTTGTATACTTACTTCTGTGTGATATGATTATGACTTGGTGCTTGTGACCATGCCATGCAGATTATATTATTATGCCTATGACCAGGCAGGTGGATTGTGTTATAACTTGTGACCAAAGCGGATTCTGGTGATATGCCTTGTTGATATCCTAATTTGCCATCGTCTTTTTTAAAATAGCATATCAAAGTGTCATTTTGCTTCATTATGTAAATTGTAAGAATTATATAAGTATTTTCTATATATTTTTTTATTTTTAAAGCTTTTAAATTAATTTTCTTGCATTTATATATATATAGAAAATACTTGTATAATTCTTATAATTTACATAATGAAGAACCTATTTTATATAATTTTGCAGTAATAGCCTATATGTTGTGCATAATTACATTTTATTATTTATTTATTCTTTAAAATTAAACTATTATTTAAAATACCTTACTACATAAATAATAGTTTTACTATTTGTTAATTACGTTATATATATATATATAAATTTTTTTTGTAGCCTATTTATAACGATCCGACCGGATTTGTAGCCTAGTTATAACGATCCGACCGGTTGTTTAGAGAAATTAAGCCACGTTCAGTGGTGTAAGGTATGTAACATCTTCAGAATACGATTATCGAATTGTGTGCATTGTTGAATTCAGTTAACGGATGATTTACAGTCAAATTGAAAGAAGGAATCTAGTTTTGGGAGTTTAAGCGATGAGAATTTGATCGGAATTGAACATTTGAGTAAACGGCCACGAAATGGATTTTCGATGATTCCAACAACTTTGTACGGTGATTTTGGACATAGGAGCACGTGTGAATTCAAATATGGAGGTCCGTAGGGTAAATTGAGGCATTTCGATAAAAATTGAAAAAGTTGAAGTTTGGAAAATGTAAAAAATTAATCCATAGTTGACTTTTTTGATATCGAGGCCGGAATATGATTCTGAGTGTTGGAACAACTCCTTTACATTATTTTGGACTTGTCTGCAAAATTTGGCATCATTCCGAATTGATTTGATAGGTTTCAGCGCGAGTTTAGAAATTTTGAGATTTAAAAGTTCTTAAGTTCGATTTATGGTTTGATTCGTTGTTTTGATGTTATTTTATGTGATTTGAAACCTCAAGCGAGTCCGTGCTAGGTTATATAACTTGTTTGTGTGATTAGAACGGGGTCCCAGGAGCCTCAGGTTTGTTTCGGGTAGGCTACAGATCATTTTTCTCCTATTTTGAATTGTTGTTATCTATCAATTGGTATTCGTCTTCACGTTCGCGTCTTCTTATCTGTGATCACGAAGAATAATCATGGAGGGGGTATTAATTGTTTATAGCGTTCGCATCACCATGACCGCGGTCGTGGAAGTCTGCGTGTTCCTCCTTTGTGTTTGCATCTCCTATTGTGCGTTCCCATAGTTCTTTTCTAGGCAATCAATTATTCCTTAAATGCACTCGCATCTTACTCCCTACGATCGCTAAGAGTAGCTTTGGGCAGCAGATAATTTCCTTCACTACACGATCACATAAACCCTTCCGCGATCGCATATCACATTTTGATAGTGGCCATTGTTCTTTCTATGTGATCGTGTCCCTTCACCCTCGATCGCGATGCATAAAAGCCTGGGGGGACAGAATATATCCTAAAGTTAAGGGTTTAACCTATTTCACAATATTTTGACTTTTAAAGCTCCGTGCTTGGCAATTTTTGGTGGGCTTTTCACGAAATTCAATTGGGTATGTGTTCTTCAACTATAATTAACCATATTCCATGAATTTCTTTTTATTTTCATCATTTTAATTGTGCATCATTTTAATTGTGCTTGGTGTTGAAGAAAAATTAAATGAAAAAATTGTGATTTGAGGGACCTAATAGTGCCAGAATTTGATAAATTTTGTATTGTTGAGCTCGTATCGAAATGGGTATTCAATTTATGTAAAAGAATTTGAGTTCCTAGGTGCGGCCCCATGGGTTGACTTTTCGACCAATTTTAGATTTTGTTACAGATTGAAACTATAGGATCTGGAATATTTCCTTATGTGTTTTATTTGTGATTTGAAGTTAATTTTGTTATATTTGAGCCGTCCAGAGGGTTTTCACCCGAGAAGTGCATTTTGAGTATCAATTTGTCGTCTTCGAGGTAAGTATCTTTCCTAACCTTGTGTGGGGAACTTCCCCTCAAGAGTGAGTGTTCTATGTTGATTGCTGATAATATGTGAATTTGACTATAACTGTACCCTAAATAATCACACTTTGTTATGGAATTAATATTGTTTATGAGGACAAAATGCTTTGATTAGTGTTCGATTGTGTTTTACAGGTACATGTGATACATTGGATGCCATAAAGAGCTATTTTGGAGTCCTAGGTTGATGAAAAGGCCAAAAGAAGAGCTAAAGTGAAGAGGTCTTGAAGAAGCACTGAAGAATCAGAAGCATTGTTCATCCGCGGTTCACTCGCGGCCGCGGATGAACTGCGAAAAAAGAAGGCCTCTGAAGTTTGACTGTTCGCGGTCCGCTCGCGGCCGCGAACGAACCACGGAAGTCACCGCAGCAGCAATCCCAATTGGACTCAAACTTAGTTTTTAAGCCCTAAAATCTCTATATAAACTCCTAGTTTGCCCCATAGAGGCATGTAATCTTTATTTCATTACTTTTGCAAGGTTTTTAGTAGGAGAGATTCCTCTCAAACTCTTTCTTTTATTTTATATCAAGCAATTCTTTATGATTTCAATTATTATTCTTGTTTCTTCAAGCATGAGTAGCTAAATTCTTTTCTAAGGTTTTGATGGAACCTATTGAGTGATGAACTTATCGTTTATGTGATTACAAATTGTGACTTAGATTTCTATTTGTTCAACTTCATTCTTATTGTAGTTAATTGGTAGGATCCCCAATTAGCTGTGCCTATTTAGTGTGCATAACTTAGAAAAGAGTGCATATTTAGGTTTATTGTTGAACAACACCACACCTAGGTTATTAGAGGAATCTATAACTTTAGGCGTAAAGACGGGGTTAGGAATAACGAAGTCTTGGGTGCAATCTTAAGTGAACTATTCAAATTAAAGCTAGCTAGGGTAGCTCGGGAGAGTGCACTAGTAAATTATTGTAATTGCTCGGGAGAGGGTTATGATACACATAGCGTTCATGATTGATAAAATATATTAACAATTTGTATGAGCATAACGATAAGGGATTCCATCAATAGGGGAAATCAATACCTTAGTCCTTCTCTATATTATTTTATTCAACATTCAATTCTTTCTTTTAAGCATTCTTAATTCTTGCAAGTAGTAGTTCGAAAATCACATAAATATATATTCAAAGTTTGGGAACTTGATTCGGAAGTACTTTTGGGGTTGTGATAGTTGCAATTGGTAGGTTAATTCTCTGTGGGATCGATTCTGGACTTATTAGACCAGGTTATATTGACTACGACCGTTGCTTGGATGTGAATCAATTTTGGCGCCGTTGCTTGGGAATTAACGGCACTATCAATTGCCATTGACAGAACTTCAAGATTCTTGTGTAGTCAAGTTCTTTCTACACTTTACATTGAATATTTTGATGGTTGTTGATTTGGGTACTCAGGTGCATGCCTAGAAAATCTGCAAGGACTGGAGAACTAATTGAAGGACTCTCAGACCTCGAGAAAACCTTCCGGGCACGTAACAAAGCCATCAAACAAATTCAACAATCTCAACAACCAATAAAACTAGACTTCGACATGGGTGACATAAACGATCAAAACCAGCAAGCCGGGCTAAATATGCAAGAGGCACGGGAGGCACAGGAAGGTGCATTGTTCGACTGGGCACAACCCACAACGGATAATTTGGCAACTGCCATCGTTGTGCCAACAATTCAAGCTGAGTCTTTCCAGATTACTAACAACATGCTTCACTTGTTGCAAAACAAGGGATTATTCTCTGGGTCTCAGGTTGAAGATCCACAGCAGCACCTCAAGAACTTTCTATCAATATGCAAAACACAAAGACAACCGAATGTAACTCCGGAAGCTATCGGATTACTACTTTTTCCATTCTCAGTTACAGGAGCAGCACAGATATGGCTAAACTCACTCCCAATAAACTCCATTGCAACTTGGGATGAGTTAGTCAAACAATTCCACAACAAGTTTCATCCACCTAACAAGACGGCTCAACAAATTGATGAGATTGTGAGCTTCAAGCAGAAACCAATGGAAACATTACATGAAACTTGGGGCAGATTCAAGGGTATGCTTGTTATGTGTCCTCATCATGGGATCCCTGAGCAGATGTTGGGTCAAAGGTTCTACATGGGGCTTTCAGACAGTATGAAGAATATTGTAGATGCTTCAGCAGGTGGGGCTTTTCTGAGCAAGACTTGGAGAGAGGGCCAAAATTTGCTAGACAAGATGGCTCAAAATTCGGGGTGGACGTCCAGGAATGCTCCTATCACACCAGTGGTACACTCTATACCTCTGGATCCATCCAACACTCTGGAGGAGAACATGGCAACTCTATTGACACAAATGAGCATCCTAACAAAGAAGGTGGAAGAATCGGGAGTCAAGCAGCAGGTTCACATTGTAGATACTACCAATGGTGGTTTATGCATATCATGCATTAGCCAACCCATAGGTAATCCATGGGCTGCAGACCAAGAACATCATCATCAGCACGAGGATATGAACTATGTGGCTAACTATGGAGGGCAGCGACAAGGAA
This sequence comes from Nicotiana noctiflora, assembly GCA_032618575.1. NCBI lineage: Eukaryota > Viridiplantae > Streptophyta > Magnoliopsida > Solanales > Solanaceae > Nicotiana > Nicotiana noctiflora. The sequence goes on from JASVEL010014139.1 coordinate 65,731, forward strand.
ATCAAAACTGGGGCCAACAGGCTCCAATGCAGTACAGACCTCCCCAGCCACAATTTAATGCAGCAGGTATGAGGCCACCACACAACATGGCTCCATATCCTAGACCTCAGAATTTTGGCAATCAGCAGCAGGGATATCATCCACCCCCACCACCACATGGGGGCGGACATGACGATGGGTTTGCAAGGTTGGAAGCTATGATGCAGCAGGTAATTGGGTCAAATGCTAAGACAAATGAGAGTATAGATGCACATGATGCTGCCATCAAGAATATTGAAGTATAGGTGGGTCAAATTGCTATGTCACTTAACAATCGGCCTCAAGGGACATTACCTGCAGATACTAAAACGAACCCAAAGGACCAAATCCCAAAGCAAATAATGGCAGTGACTCCGAGAAGCGGTAGAGATCTTGATGCTGAGAATGAAAGTGAGAAAATTGACAGACAGGCTGAGACACCTACTCCATTGCCCATTGAACTGGATGAATCCACAGGATTGACAAAAGCCACAGTCCAGCCAATTGCTGAAAATAAAGAAGCACAACAGGGAGCGGAAAAAGTAATGGAAAAGGTAGAGCAGCAAATTGATGAGAAAGCGATAGACAAAGATAAATCCCAAGTCACCGGGAAGAAGAGGCCTCCACCACCATTCCCCCAAAGGTTGGCCAAACACCAAAAAGAGGAGCAATACAAAAAGTTCTTCGACATGCTCAAGCAAATCCAGGTAAACATTCCATTAATTGAAGCTTTAAAAGAAATGCCTGGTTATGCTAAGTTGATGAAGGATTTGATGTCGCGAAAATTTGATTTCCAAGATTTGGCCACAGTTACACTTACACAGACTTGTAGTGCAGTGGTCTCTAGACCCATTGCTGAGAAGCTATCTGATCCAGGTAGTTTCACCATCCCATGCACTATAGGGAATTATGCCTTTACTAAGGCTTTATGTGATTTGGGGGCAAGCATTAATCTCATGCCCTTAGTTGTCTATAAGAGGTTAGGTATTGGGAGAGCCAGACCCACCTCTATGCTTTTACAGCTTGCTGACAGGACGGTTAAGCGTCCATTTGGTATTATAGATGATGTGCTAATCTAGGTTGGGAAGTTCGTGTTTCCCGCCGATTTTGTTATTCTTGATTGCAAGGTCGACGAAGAAATTCCCATAATCCTAGGAAGACCATTCCTAGCCACTGGGAGGGCCATAATTGATTGTGAAACTGGGGAACTCAAGATGAGATTGAACGATGAAGAGATCATCTTCAATGTGCAAAAATCCATGAGGCGTCCTAGTGAGTTCGCAAATTGCTCTCTAATTGATGCGGTTGATGTGATAGTGGAGACCGACGATGCAGAATTGACTATTGAAGATCCACTTCAAGCATGCCTGATGAACATGGAAGAGGTAAACGGTGAATGTTTGGCCGAATGGGTATTATCTCTGGAAGGCAAGGGATTCTGGAAGCGAGAGATCGAATTCGAACCCCTACACCTAGAGAAAAGAGAAAGCCCACCAGCAAAGCCATCCATAGAAGAGCCACCAAAGCTTGAACTTAAACCACTACCATCACATCTCAGGTATGAGTATCTAGGTCCTAACTCCACGTTACCTGTTATTATCTCATCTAGTTTGTTAGATGTGCAGGCCCAAAAGCTTATACAGGTACTCAAGGAATGCAAGACTGCCATCGGGTGGACCATGGCAGACATAAAGGGGATCAGCCCAACCTATTGTATGCATAAAATTCTCCTGGAAGATGGACACAAACCTTCCAGGGAACATCAAAGAAGGCTGAACCCCAACATGAAGGAAGTGGTGAAGAAGGAAGTAATAAAGTGGTTAGATGCGGGAATCATCTTCCCAATCTCAGACAACAGTTGGGTTAGTCCGGTCCAATGTGTGCCCAAGAAAGGAGGCATGACGGTAGTGAAAAATGACAACAATGAACTGATTTCAACAAGAACCGTCACCGGATGGAGAATATGCATGGACTACAGGAAGTTGAATCTAGCCACCCGTAAAGATCACTTCCCACTTCCCTTCATTGATCAAATGCTTGACAGGTTGGCAGGGAGGTCCCACTTTTGCTTTCTTGATGGATACTCGGGGTACAATCAAATCTCCATAGCCCCCGAAGATAGAGAGAAGACCTCCTTCACATGCCCTTACGGCGTCTTCGCCTTCAGGAGGATGCCATTCGGACTATGCAATGCACCAGCCACTTTCCAAAGGTGCATGATGACTATTTTCACCGATATGGTGGAAGACATTATGGAGGTGTTCATGGATGATTTCTCAGTGGTAGGGAATTCATTCGATGAATGCCTTGCCAATCTGACTAGAGTGCTAAAACGGTGCATGGAAACAAATTTAGTGCTAAACTGGGAGAAGTGCCATTTTATGGTACAAGAAGGTATAGTACTGGGGCACCGGGTTTCAAGCAAAGGCATTGAGGTAGACCGTGCTAAAGTTGATGTCATTGCAAAGTTGCCTCCACCAACATCCGTCAAGGCCATAAGAAGCTTTCTTGGACACGCCGGTTTTACCGAAGGTTCATCAAAGACTTCTCCAAAATATCAAACCCTCTCTGTAAGTTACTTGAAAAAGATCACCATTTTGTTTTTTCTGACGAATGCGGGATTGCTTTTGAGGAACTGAAGAAGAGGCTGGTCACAACACCCATCATCATTGCCCCAGACTGGGAGCAACCTTTTGAGTTAATGTGTGATGCAAGTGATTATGCAGTGGGGGCGGTGCTGGGCCAAAGGAAAGATAAGCTGATGCATCCAATATACTATGCAAGTAAAACTCTGAGTGGAGCACAGGTAAACTACACAGTGACGGAAAAGGAGATGCTGGCGGCCGTGTTTGCATTCGACAAATTCCGGTCCTATCTCATAGGATCAAAGGTAATCGTATACACGGACCATGTAGCTTTAAGATATTTAATTGATAAAAAGGACTCTAAGCCACGTCTAATTCATTGGGTGTTTCTTCTCCAAGAGTTCGACCTCGAAATTAGGGATAGAAAAGGTACTGAAAATCAAGTAGCTGACCATTTGTCAAGACTTGAAGGAGCTGAACTTGTCAAAGAGAGTGGGGAAATTCTGGAAACCTTTCCAGATGAGCAGTTGCTCACCACCACTCTCCTGGAAGCACCATGGTATGCTGACTATGCTAATTATCTAGCCAGTGGCATTATTCCTCATGACCTCTCATCGGTCCAGAGGAAAAGATTTTTTCGTGAAAGTCGGTATTATTATTGGGATGAACCATATTTGTTTAGGATATGTCTTGATAACATGATCCGGAGATGCGTCCCCGAGATAGAACAATCTTCTGTTTTGCAGGCATGTCACGCTTCAGCATAAGGCTGGTTTCTATTGGCCGACGGTGTTTAAGGATGCGCACTTGTGGGTGAAAGGTTGCAACGAATGCCAACGCACAGGGAACATCTCCCGGCATCATGAGATGCCAATGAATCCAATCCAGCAAGTGGAAGTGTTCGATGTCCGGGGAATAGATTTCATGGGGCCCTTTATTAGCTCATACGGCAATAAGTACATACTTGTTGCAGTCGATTATGTGTCCAAATGGGTGGAAGCTGCAGCATTACCCACCAATGATGCTAAGGTGGTGGTTGGGTTTCTGAAGAAGAATATTTTCACCCGGTTCGGGACTCCTAGGGTTATCATTAGTGATGGGGGCACACACTTTTGCAACCGAGCTTTTGAGAAATTATTGGCCAAGTATGATGTTAAACACCGTGTGGCCACTCCATATCACCCCCAAACTAGCGGACAAGTTGAGGTCTCCAACAGGGAGATAAAAAGTGTACTGACTAAAACAGTGAACGCCACAAGAACCGACTGGTCCAGGAAGCTTGATGATGCACTATGGGCATATAGAACAGCATTCAAAGCACCCATTGGCATGTCCCCTTACAAATTGGTGTTCGGAAAAGCTTGTCACTTACCGGTTGAATTAGAGCATAAAGCGTGGTGGGCACTGAAACAATTGAATCTCAACTTGGATGAAGCAGGTAAAGCAAGGTTGACTGGGTTGCATGAGTTAGAAGAATTTCGGTATCTAGCATTTGAAAACACAAGATTGTATAAACAGAGGATGAAGCGGATCCATGATCAAAATATTGTTGAGCGTACCTTCAAAAACGGGGACAAAGTACTACTATACAATTCAAGATTACGACTGTTCCCAGGTAAATTGAAATCAAGGTGGTCAGGACCCTTCAAGGTAATTGAGGCATTTGAGTCAAGAGCTGTGGAAATTCAAACTATGGATGGATCACGTACATTCAAGGTAAACGGACAGCGGTTGAAACAATACATAGGCCTGGATGACATGGAGGACAAGGTAGAATTGCGGTTGGATGAACCTCAAAGGTCTAGCGAGCCGTAAAATGCGCTAAGTTGAGTCGTGCCGCGACGTTAAATCAGGCGCTACGTGGGAGGCAACCCACGAACATGTAGTAAGTAATTTTATCTTAGTAGTAAGTAATAAAGGAATATAAGAAAAACACAAATTTTTGCTGAACAGTCGAAATTTTTTTCAGAGAGGAGCACTGTCCGCGGTCCATCCGCGGACCGCGGATGAACCGCGGAAAAAATGCCCTCTCTGAACTTTCTCTGTTCGCGGTCCATTCGCGGCCGCGAACCAACCGCGAAAAAATGACCTCTCTGAATCTCGACTGTTCGCGGTCCATCCGCGGCCGCGAACGAACCGCGAACAGTCGCGGTCAGTTCCGCGGTCGGCGAAAATTACAGTTTTTTTTTATTTTCTTTTCCCTCCCCTCTTTAAAACCCTAAAATCACCCCCCCTCTCCCTCACAAACACTCAGCCATCCCCCACTCTCCCAATTTCTCTCTCTCTCTCTCTAACTCAAAACTCTCCCCCTTCTCTCTAAAAATTCCCAAAACCCTCTTCTCCAATTCACCACATTCTTCTTCAATTACTTCTTCATTGTATTACTTGTAAGTTTCTCTACTTCTCTTCTCTCTTATTTTGTTTTTATTCTTAGTTCTTGATTATTTAGTTTGTAGAAGTAATTAGATATTGTTAGTTTAGTATATCTTTTGAATATGATGTGGTTTTCTTTGTGCTATACATGTTTCCATGAAAGTTTACTAAGGAACCTTGTCATATAGTTGAAGTTTGGTAAAGAATTGGTTTGTGGGTTTTCTATTGTGTTATTGATGCTAATTTTATGATTTGGAAACCTAAAATAGTATGAACACCATGTATGTTGATTAGTAAGCTAAGTGGGAAAATTATAATTGTTCATAAGGTATTGATGTAGTTTAGGAAAAATAATGCCCAACTCATGAATTGATAATGGTGTAGTTTATTGGGGATGGACTAAGTCAATGGGGTAATATTAGAAGTGTTCAAAGAACTAAGTGTGGGGTGCTCAAATAGGCATGTGTAAAATAGTTAGATAAAGAATCTTAATATAGGAGTATGAGGGAATTGCACAAAAAGAATGGTCAATTGTGAGTTTTCAAGGATGGCGAAGTCTGAGTAGCCTTCCAATGACTAACGGTTTACAAACTTTTTGGCTATCTTAATTGTGCAGGATCATGGCCCCAAAGAGAGCACGACATGGTGCTAGTTCATCCAGGCAACCGACTTATGACGAGTCTAGGTTTGTTGATGAAGGAGCTGAAAATGCATTTCACATTAAAGCAAACAAGAAGTGGCTCCAAGAGGTAGAAGTTGACAGGATAGCTATCCGCTCGGAGAAGCCGGAAATTTATGATGAGATTAGGAGGCACGAGATGGATTTCCTCTTTGACTCACCTCTTAAGGTGAACAAGATGCTTGTCCGAGAATTCTACGCCAATGCTCCTTATGCTATGGTCAGAGAAGTTTTCGTCAGAGGTAAGCGGGTCAATGCTCATATTCCTACTATTCGGCGGGTACTTCGCCTGCCATTGCACACTAGTGATGTTGATTACTACCATGATAGGCCTGGTGTCACATGGGACATGCTAATAGAGGCCCTATGTGTAGATGGCATCCCGGTATGGATTAGAAATCAAACTCTGCACTCTAACTGTTTTACACACACTGCCAAATGTTGGTTCTCCATAATTTGCAACCGTATTTTGCCCTCAAGTAACACCACGGATGTTAACTTTAATAGGGCTGTTTTGACTTGGTGTTTTGTAACACATCGGGATGTTGATATTGCCCGAGTCATTAGTGACGAGATGGTATTGAGGGGATCCCTCACTGCCAAGGGTTTTTATTACCCATCTCTTGTCACTACGTTGTGTCTCCTCAACCACACCCCAGTTACTGATGCTGACGGTGAGCTACTACCAAGAGCTCCATTTAGAGCTGCTACTATCCGGGTTGGACGAGACACAACCCCTATTGACTTAGATGATGAGGACGATCCTGTACCGGTTGCCCGGGCCAGGCACTCCACGGATTCAGCTGGACCTTCCAGGTCTGCTCCTCGTGGAGCAAGCATGTCTAGATCCGAGTCCACACGACCTATGTTAAGGTCAATGGAGGAGGAGGTTGCTGCTCTGCGCACCTCCGTATATGGCTTACACACACGGCTAGATGCCATGTCCACTAGGCAAGCCCGGTCAGAAAACAGGTTTATGGGATGGTTCAGAGCACTTGGGAGAGCATGCCATGTCGACCCATCCACCGTCTCCGACTCCGAGTGAGTCACGGGTAAGTTTCCTTGCCCCTCTTGTGCTTTAATTTTTATTTATGCCATGGGGACATGACATATTTTTAAGTGTGGGGTGGGTAACTTATCTTGTACATAATGTATATATTAGTGTAGTAAGTAATATAAAATAATAAAAATACAAAAAAATCATAAAATTTTAAAAAATCCAAAAAATATGAGTAGAGGACTCTTCCTGATGACGGACTATTTAGGACAAGTACTCTTGAGGGAAGTGGTTCACGTAGGAATTTTTCTTTCTTTTATTTTTCTTTCTAGGTAATGTACCATCTCCCCCTTGGTTTTTCTTTTGACCACGGTTCTTTTCCAAGGTTTTTTTTTATTGAACCGGGTTAGGTAGATTTTTTTTCTTTCTTTTTTTCTTAGGATTAGAGGTAAAAGGGCAACATGTAACCCCGAATATGCACATTAGCAAAAGCGTAAATTGAACTTGAGAATGTATCTTCTAAGCTTGATTGTAGAATCTCAATATGCCTTAAATTGCACAATAATGCTTGCTTGAACATCGATAGGACTTTGTAGATAAACTGGATTCCAAATGAGTTGCATGCTATGTGTGTGTGAGATTTTACTTACATTATATGTTTTACATGATACCTAGAACTTGCCCTGTGTGTTTGCAAAGTGAAATAGAAGTTGTTTGGTTGTAGAAAGGATAGAGGCATTTCTTTGTGTAACCCCATATACCAATAAACATGAATTCACCCGTACATTATATCTTAGTTAACCCCTTTGAGCTTGAAGCCTATTCTTTGATAACCCTTGAATGTTCTTCAAAATCTTATATTGTTCTACTTTACCTCCTAGAAGCACTTGTATTGTAATGAATATGCAAAAGTTTAAGTGTGGGGTGAAGGGAAATTGAAAAGGGAAAATCAAGAATGAATGGTAGAAAATAGTGAACTGGCCAAAATAATGTAAATGTATTGCAAAGCAATGAAAAAAAATGAAAAGAAAAAGATATTTTGAGAAAAAGAGCTATATCAATGTATATATGAAAATTAGAAAGGCCAGTTACACCAACAAAAGAAAAGTGGGGATTAAAAGCAATTAAAGGTGAAGGAATGTTTAGGGGAGACATAAGGAAGAAAACGAAAAGGGAAGTTGTAAAAAGGAAAAGAAAAGTGCTTAGGGAGGTTAGTCACTATAACCAAAAGTATCCTACCCGTCCCGTATCCAACATTACAACCCTTAAAGACCTCTTGATCTATGATTGAATAACTCGATTAGTGGAGTATTACACTAGGGGCAAGCCTATGGTGTGTCCGTATGCATATGAATGTTCTTTGTTGAGAGTGAGTGAATTTTTCCGATATTTATAAGTTCCATGTTTTTTGAATTGTTGATGTGTGGGAACTTCTCTCAATAAATTTTGTGAGATCATGTAATTTAAGAGGAAGAAGGTAAATTTGCAAGTTTTTGGTAATAAGTAGAGTAAGTAATAATGTGCTGGCATGAGAGTTTACGGTTAAGTAAAGATCATGCATATCTTAGGTTGTTCATGTATAATAGCTTTTGTGACATAATTTGGGGGAGACAAATTTTTGTTAATTGGCCTAAAGTGTGATTAAAGATTGCTCGAGGACGAGCAAAGGTTTAAGTGTGTGGTATTGATAATAGGTGAATTTGACTATAATTGTACCCTAAATAATCACACTTTGTTATGGAATTAATGTTGTTTATGAGGACAAAATGCTTTGATTAGTGTTCGATTGTGTTTTACAGGTACATGTGATACATTGGATGCCATAAAGAGCTATTTTGGAGTCCTAGGTTGATGAAAAGGCCAAAAGAAGAGCTAAAGTGAAGAGGTCTTGAAGAAGCAGTGAAGAATCAGAAGTATTGTTCATCCGCGGTTCACTCGCGGCCGCGGATGAACCGCGAAAAAAGAAGGCCTCTGAAGTTTGACTGTTTGCGGTCCGCTCGCGGCTGCGAACGAACCGCGGAAGGCTCCGCAGCAGCAATCCCAATTGGACTCAAACTTAGTTTTTAAGCCCTAAAACCTCTATATAAACTCCTAGTTTGCCCCAATAGAGGCATGTAATCTTTATTTCAATACTTTTGCAAGGTTTTTAGTAGGAGAGATTCCTCTCAAACTCTTTCTTTTATTTTATATCAAGCAATTCTTTATGATTTCAATTATTATTCTTGTTTCTTCAAGCATGAGTAGCTAAATTCTTTTCTAAGGTTTTGATGGAACCTATTGAGTGATGAACTTATCGTTTATGTGATTACAAATTGTGACTAAGATTTCTATTTGTTCAACTTCATTCTTATTGTAGTTAATTGGTAGGATCCTCAATTAGTTGTGCCTATTTAGTGTGCATAACTTGGAAAAGAGTGCATATTTAGGTTTATTGTTGAACAACACCACACCTAGGTTATTGGAGGAATCTATAACTTTAGGCGTAAAGACGGGGTTAGGAATAACGAAGTCTTGGGTGCAATCTTAAGTGAACTATTCCAATTAAAGCTAGCTATGGTAGCTCGGGAGAGTGCACTTGTAAATTATTGTAATTGCTCGGGAGAGGGTTATGATACACATAGCGTTCATGATTGATAGAATATATTAACAATTTGTATGAGCATAACGATAAGGGATTCCATCAATAGGCGAAATCAATACCTTAGTCCTTCTCTATATTATTTTATTCAACATTCAATTCTTTATTTTAAGCATTCTTAATTCTTGCAAGTAGTAGTTCGAAAATCACATAAATATATATTCAAAGTTTGGGAACTTGATTCGGAAGTACTTTTGGGGTTGTGATAGTTGCAATTGGTAGGTTAATTCTCTGTGGGATCGATCTTGGACTTATTAGACCAAGTTATATTGACTACGACCGTTGCTTGGACGTGAATCAATTGCAGTTTGTGTACGCGAGGTAACGAGTGCGTGCTGGTACTTATTTGTGAAAAAATTGGCCTTTAGGGGTTCTTAGGTCTCTATATTCATTGTATAGGAATGCGTTCTTGACATGACTGAGTTTCGTATTTACTTGTTTCACCTGTACATGATTAATTGTAATGAATTGCTCCTCCTATTGTCATGCTACCTGTTCATAATTGTTTGTCTTAATTGAGAATCTTTTTTATTCCTTCCTGAACTTTTGTTTAGTCTTAAGTAAAGCTAAAGATCATCCTTTCCGAAATAGTATTGGGGAATAGCATTGAAATTGTCCAACCTTAAAAAGAAGGTAGACAACCTATACCTTTGTTGACTATCCCTTATTTGGGACTACTTCACTCCGTTGAGTTCCTTGTTATTACTTATATATTGTGGGATCGTCACTATACGTTAATTTTCCCGGGTTAAACTCTTTTCTTTAAGCAAACATTGTTTTATATGGTTATTCCTTGTGAGCTGGTTCTACCGTTTGCTTGTGATTTATAGTCCTTGAGTTGACTACTTGTCTTACCTTGAATTATTGTCATTTTGTTGTTGTTACATTTATCATGGTCATATACGAGCTTTCTGTTATGCTCTGAGTGTTATTTTTGTTGTTGCACTATGTATTTACTTTGGCACTATCGAATGATATCCCGGGAGACCGCCTTTTATGTTTACTTTTGGGACTACACGACGATATCCCGGGAGATCCACTTACATGTTTACTTTCGGACTATAGAATGGTATTCCGAGAGATCCCCCTACATGTTTATTTTCGGACTAGGAAACTGATTTCGAGTAATCCCCATGCACGTTTACTTTTGTTATTACCCGACTACACCCGGGAGATCCCTTGTGCATTATGAGATTGACTAGAGGATGGCACCTCTGAGATCCACTGAATATTTATATTTGGACTATGGAAGGGTATCTCGGTAGATCCTCTGACATTTATGTTTGGAACTACGGGACTGCATCCTGGGAGATCCCCTGTTATTACCATTGTGTTCTGAGTTGTTATTTTCATTGAATCTGTCCCTGTGTAAATAGTATATGTGCGGTCTGTTCTTGTCCTTATGCTTACTAGCTGGTATGAACTATGTTAGGACACTTCCACATGCATACACGTGGCTAAACACCCTTATCGAATAGGAGACTCCTTGAGATTTTTGAATATAGGCGCACACCCTTGTTTACTTTCCTTCCATATGAGAATGACACTGTTGGGTACATGAGTTGTTAGTATGATTATGAGGTGTGATGATGGCATAGAATGCCAAGTGTTAGGGTTAAGGTATTGAGACCCGTATGGTATAATTATGAAATGAGGTGTCACAGGGTGTTTATATTCGAAGGATATTTATTTGAAAAGGATTTTATTCAAAAGATATTCATCATTAGAGAACTATTTCAGGAAAAATAATGTTCACGTGAAGAATTATAATTCAAAATGTTCTTATCAACTAACAGATTTGACTAATTGATTGAAGTTGTTGGCTAAGAGCTAATGTGAAAGTTTCCATAGTTGTTGAGTTATGACCTGTCGTTACTGTATTTGTGAATTTAGAATTTAGGTTTTATTTTGTTCACTTTTATGAGCTTTATTATGATTTTTCGCTGTTACTTGCTTTTTCCTTTACTTATTGTATTCATTGTATTGTTAGCAATATCACTTAGTATTTATATATATATATCACGTTCAGACGTCTATATACTTATACGTATTCTGCTTATTGGGCTAGTGGGTATCTTGACTGTTCCATGTCACTACCCCACTGAGGTTAGTCTTGATACTTACGGGACACAGATGTGGTGTGCTCATACTACACTTCTAAACATTTTTTTTGTTCAGTTGCAAGTATTGTTTGCTGGTAGCTCTACAGATTCTTGCCGAGGATACTCAAGGTAGCCCTGCTGCTGCATTCACAGGCTTCGGAATCACCTTTCTATTTTATATTCACACTATCGTATTTACTTCCATACGGTGTGTTTAGAAGTTATAGAGAAACTCTGTAGAGCGTATGAATTGTACCAGCGGGTTTTGGAAAAATGTTTCATTGAATAAAGGGTTTATTTTAGAAGAATTTTAGATGTCATTATTTATCATTATTTTTCGCAAATTATTAGGTGCCATTAAGAGACCCAACAGAAGGGAAATTGGCTCGTGACAGGTTTGTATCAGAGCTCTGGGTTGATAGGTGCTACGAGTCATAAGCAAGTTTAGTAGAGTGTTGCGGATCGATACAGAGACGTATGTACTTTTCTTCAAAAGGCTAAGAAACTATTAGGACAATCTCACTTCTTTCATTCTTATCATGCGAGCTTATTGATCATGGAGTTTGAACGCTTCTTTCTATTCTCTCACTCACGGTGAGGACACAAGTTGTGGTTATCGATAACGATGTTCCCAAAGCATGTGTTACTAGAGGCAACGGAAAAGGCCGATGAGGAGTATGTGCCATAGCTAGACCATACCCAGTGCAGCGAGTTTCCATTTGCTAGGTCCCAGGTGTCATGGAAGCAGAATTTGTGGCTCCAATTCAGCCCATGGTCAGGGTAGCAGCATCCGAGGGGGAACAACATAGACTCCAAGGTTCAAAAAAATATGACCCTCCTACATTCATCGATTAGTCTTAAGAGAGCACAATGGGTTTCATATTGGAGTGGCGTCGCATTATCAGCACTATGGGTATTGCCGAAGCGAGCGGGGTTGCTTTTACTATGTTCCAGATTGACGGAGTGACTTAACAACGGTGGTGGACATATGAGTTGGGTAATTGGCTGATGTAGTTTCACTTACATGGGCTCAGTTTTAGAGATGTTTTGCGAGATTTGGTCAGTCACTTTAGTTCAGAATGGCTCGAGAGTTGGACTCAGATGTTATATTTCTGTAGGTAGTTGGGATCGCATGGTGATTAAAGGTCATATGGGACCGCGAGTAAGAGGACAACCAAGATCATGAGAGAGAGGGAGAGAGTACAGGGAGGCGAGGAGGCCTCGTAGACCTGAGAGATCTGCTGGCCCTTTATTCTAGATGTAGGGTATGACATGGTGGAGTTTCATGGGTCAGACAGTTCTGTTTGTACTTCAGGCTTCACAATGATTCAGGTGTTCATGGGTCTTAGAGTGCCCATAGCGCATAGTTCCCACAGCCACATCACTATAGGTATTGCTTTGAGTGTGGAGATGGTGAGAGATTTCCCCATATTTCAGGAAGATATGTCACGGCAAGGTATTCGGATGAGTAGAGGGGCCCAAAAGGGGGAGGCCCAACCCGTTGATATGCTTCATATAGTAGGCTTAAGACGGTTGCGCCACATGATGCCATTAAGGTATGATTTTTGATTTGTTATAGTGGAGCACCATCCATAGTTCATTACACCTCTGCTTATCTGGGTGAATTCCCCTATTTATTGCCCACTTATGGGTGCATTTTTTATTTACACTCTGTTAAGTGTAACCCTGTTGGAAAGTTCAAGGAGTGATAGCTGTGTCGATCTCCTATTTGTTTATTATCGAGAGTTATGAGACAAGCAGTAAATTTCTATTGTCCTTCTAGGTAGGCCTGATGTGATTTATGAGTATTATTGGCAACGAGTCGTGATGTGTATGCTCCACCAGTGTGGGAGCTAGTACTTCTTGTAAATTGAGGTAGAATTGATCTAGTGAGAGTTTCCAGCTGATTTGTTGTGCACCCTACTTGAGATTTAGAGTTGAGGGTAGGACCCTCGTGAATTCATGTGATTTGATGTGTTGAGACCAGGCTTTGTACCGCTGTGAGAGTTATATCGGTATAAGGTCCTTGTGATTCTTTTATATGCTTTAATTCTTTCTCATTAGATTGATTGTAGATTATTGTTGAATTTTGGCAATATAGTATATGTTTTTTACTCCCATACTCAGTTATTTTCGTTCTGTATTTCTTCAATTTTAGCTTGTGGGGTGTGTGCATGTTGGTATTAGCTGAGAATTAGCGATTTGGGTGTTTAGTTATGTTTGGTTTTTGTGGTTATTGTACCATCGCCAATGTTTTGGAGGTTTGAAAAGAATTCCTATTGAATATGAGGCTTATGGCCGGTGTGGATTTGATTTTTGGCAAGTATGTTATCAGAAATGTTATTGTGGGCCTATGTGTGAAATGTCATGTTCTGTGGTTATACCTTTGGGTGTTGGCATGAATTGAAGTAGTAGGTTGAAACTGATACCGGGTATGGATTCGGGATTGAGTCTTTTAGAAATTCATGGAAGGTAAGAATTCTGGTTCTAAGGCTTATTTGTATTACTAAAAAGGCTAAATTTTAGTTGAGATGGTGTCGTCAGGCTTATGTGGATTGGGGTGACGTGGGGTAACCCACGGGTGTATGTTGGAAGTGTGCACTAAGTGATTTTGGAACATCGAGGTAAATCTTAGCACGTTCGAGGACGAACGTTGGTTTTTAGAGGGGGTGGGGAAGTAATGATTTGACTGGTCATTTTGATAAATTAAGCTCCGTTCAGCAGCGTAAGGTCTGGAAGAGCTCAAAAATATGAGTATTGACTTGTGTGCATGGTTAATTCAGTTAACGGATGCTTTAGATTCATATTGAAAGAAGGAATATAGTTTTAGGGGTTTAAGCCGTGAGAATTTGACCGGATTAGACTTTTGACTAAACAGCCCAGGAATGGATTTTTGATGATTCCAATAGCTTAGTAAGGTTATTTTGGACTTAGGCGCGTGTCCACATCCGGATTTGGAGGTCGGTAGGGTAAATCGAGGCATTTCGGTGAAAGTTGGAAAAATTGACGTTTGGAAAATGGATAAGTTTGAACAATAATTGACTTTTATTATATCGGAGATGGAATGCAATTCCGATAGTTGGAGTAGCTCCGTTATGTCATTTTGGACTTGTCTGCGAAATTTGGCATCATTCCGGATTGATTTGATAGGTTTCGGCGCGAGTTTAAATATTTGAAGATTTGAAATTTTATTAGTTCAATTTATGGTTTGATTTGTTGTCTCGGTGTAACCTCAAGCGAGTCTGTGTTAGGTTATATGACTTGTTTGTGTGTTTAGACCGGGGTCCCAGGAGCCGCGAGTGTGTTTCGGGTGGACTACGGATCATTTTCCTCCTATTTTGAACTGCTGTTATCTGTTAGTCGGTATTCTTCTTCGCATTCACATCTTCTCCTCTGCGATCGCGAAGTAATTATTGAGGGGTATTAATTGTTCATCGTGCTCACATCACCACGTCCGCGATCGCGGAAGTATTTTATGTTCCTCCTTCGCGTTCGCATCTCCTGTTATGCGTTGGCATAATTCTTTTCTGGGCAACCAATTGTTCCTTTAATGCGATCACATCTTTCTCCTTGCGATCGCGAAGAGTAGCTTTGGGCAGCAGAAAATTTCCTTCACTACGCGATCGCATAAACCCTTCCACGATCGTGTATCACATTTTGACAATGGCCATTTTTCCTTCTATGCTATCACATCCCTTCACACACGATCGCGATGCACAAAAGCCTGGGTGGATAGAATGTATCCCAAAGTCGAGGCTTTCACCATTTTCACCATATTTTGAGTTCTAGAGCTCGGTTCTTGGCGATTTTGGTGGGATTTTTATGAAATTCATTTGGGTAAGTGTTCTTTAACTATAATTAAATATATTCCAATAATTTTTCTTTATTTTCATCATTTAAATTGGTTTTGGGGTTGGTGAAGGAGTTGGTTTTTGAAGAAAAATTCTAAAACGAAAAATCATTGTTTGAGGGACCTAATGGTGTCGGAATTTGATAAATTTTGTATTGTTGAACTCGTATCGGAATGGGTATTAATTTTTTGTAAAATTTGTCAGGTTCCGAGGTGCGGGTCGACTTTGGAACAAATTATTAGATTTGGTTAAAGATTGAAACTTGTGATCCA
The DNA here is from genome assembly GCA_032618575.1 of Nicotiana noctiflora. Lineage (NCBI taxonomy): Eukaryota > Viridiplantae > Streptophyta > Magnoliopsida > Solanales > Solanaceae > Nicotiana > Nicotiana noctiflora. Next base: position 81,246 of record JASVEL010014139.1, read on the forward strand.
GAATAGTTCCATATGTATTTTATTTGTGATTTGAAATTAATTTGATTAGATTTGAGCCATCCGTAGGTCTTTTCACTGGAGAAGTGCATTGTGAATATTTGTTTGAGGTAAGTATCTTGTCTAACATTGTGTGGGGGAGTTCCCCTTAGGATTGAGTCTTCTTTGTTGATTGCAATTCGTGTACCCAAGGTAAAGAGTGCGTGTTTAGACTTATTTGTGGGAAAATAGCCTTTAAGGGTTCTTAGGTGTCTATATTCACTGTGTACGAACGTGTTCTTGACATGACTGAGTTTCTTATTTACTTGTTTCACCTCTACAATATTAATTGTAATTAATTGCTCCTCATATTGTCATTCTATCTGTTAATAGCTGTTTGTCTTAATTGAGAATCATTTTTATTCCTTTATGAACTTTTGTTAGTCTTAAGTGAAGCTAAATATAATCCTTTCCCTAATAGTATTGTGGAATATCCATTAAATTGTCCAACCTTAAAAAGAAGTTAGATAACCTATACCTTCATTGACTCACCTTAATTTGGACTACTTGACTCGCGTTGAGTTTTTTGTTATTACTTCTATATTGTGGTATCGTCACTATACGTTAATTTTCCCATGTTGAAATGTTCCTATTACACCAATATTCGGTTCTAGCATTTGCTTGTGATTTGCGATCCCTGAGTTGACTAATTGCCTTACCTTGAATTATTGTCATTTTGTTGTTGTTATATGTATCATGGTGATGTACAAGCTTTTTGTTATGTTGTGAATGTTATTTCTGCTATTGTGTTGTGCATTTACTTTGGGACTACAGGATGATATCTCGGGAAATCCCTCTACACGTTTACATTTGGGACTACGGGATGATATCCCGGGAGATCCCCCTGTATGATAACATTGGTACTATGGAACGGTATTTCGGGAGGGGGAAGACCCCCCCTGTATGTTAACTTTGGGACTACAAAATAGTATTCCGAGAGATCCATCTGCACGTTAACTTTTGGGACTACGGGACTGCACCCGAGAGATGCATTGGGCATTATGAGACGGACTACAAGATGGCACCCGAGAGATCTACTGGATATTTACATTTGGGTATGCCGGGGGATCCTCTATATGTATATGTTTGGGACTATAGGATGGTATGTTGGGAGATCATTTGTTATTATCACTGTATTTTGAGCTGTTTAATCCTATCTGTATGTATATAGTATATGTGATGTCCGTTTTTGTCGTTATGCTCACTAACTGGTATAAACTATGTTAGGGTACTTGTACAAGTATACACGTGGCTAAGCACCCTTACTGGATAGGAGCCTCCTTGGGATTTCTTAATATAGACGCACACCCCTGTTTACTTTCCTTCCATGTGAGAATGACTATTTTGGGTACGTGAGTTATCAATACGATTATGAGTTATGACGAGGGCATAGAATGCCAAGTGCTAGGGTTCAGGTATTGAGACCCGTATTATATGATTAAGAGATAAGGTGTCACGAGGTGTTTACATTCGAAGGATATTCCTTATTAGAGAACTATTTCAAATATGTATACTTCGAAATGTTCTTATCAACTAAATGATTTGTCTAATTGATAGAATTTGTTGTCTATGACCTAATGTGAAAGTTGTCGTAATTACTGCGTTATGACCTGTCGTTACTGTATTTGTGAATTTAGAATTTGGGTTGTATATTGTTCACTATTATGGGCTTTATTACGGTTTTCCACTATTACTTATTGTTTCCTTTCCTTGTTGTAGTTACTGTATTGATAGCAATATCGCTAAGTACTTATTTATATCACATTCAGACGTCTCTATTACACCAGTGGGTGTCTTGACTGTTCCTCGTTACTACTATACCGAGGTTAGTCTTGATACTTACTGGGCACCCCTGTGGTGTGCCCATACTACATGTCTGCACATTTTTTGTGTGCAGATCCAGGTATTGTTTACTAGTAGCTTTGCAGATTCTTGCCAACGAAACTCAAGGTAGCCCTGCTGGTCCATTCGCAAGCTTCGGTGTCACCTTCATATTTTATATTCACACTATTGTATTTACTTCCATACGGTTGTATTTAGAAGTTGTAGAGAAACTCTATAGAGCGTATGAATTGTACCATCGGATTTTGGGAAGATGTTTCACTGAATAAAGTATTTATTTTAGAAGAAATTTAGATGTTATTATTTATCATTGTTATCCATAAATTATTAGGCCTACCTAGTCCTTAAGACTAGGCACCATCACGAAACCAACGGAGGGGAAATTGGGTCGTGACACTAGTTTGGAGAAATTTCTGGACAAATTTAATGACCCGTTTGGTACCCGTTTAAATGAACTGCCCACTCCCTTTTCGATTCTAGCAGTTGATCTCAAACGATCAATGGCCCACAATAAATCTCTACCCATTCCATACATTCCCCTCACCCCAAACCCTAATCATGTCCCGACACTCCAGCCGTCTTGAATCCTCTCTACTGTCATCATCTCTAAGAAACCCTAGCCGTTAAATCTATTAAGCCCTCTAAATCCGGCCCTAAAATGTAGTCTCTGATTCACTTACCTATTTTGTGGAAAGTCTCTATTTTACATATGTCGTGGTGTTACATATTTCTTGCCCAATTTTTTGCAAGAATTACCACTCTAAATTAGGCCTGGATGACTTCTATCTTTAAGGATTTATAAGGTATTTCATCTACATACACTCGAAAGGAGACAATCTTCATCGCATGCACGTAAACACCCTTCATGCATGAACACATGATAATGTAAAAATGTGACGATCTGACCCGTCATCTTATGAGTTACCGCCCTGTTTCCGTCATTTGTGCTTCTTTACACTTTGTGATCCGTGTTTTATGTGGTTGAATAGATTGTGTTGAGTTTCGAGTGAATTTGTTATGAAATGAGACACTTTGTCTCTTTAAGGAAGACTGAATTTGGAAAAAGTAAACCGGGTGTTGACTTTTGCGTTAGAAGGCTTGAATGTGTTTTTTGATGATTCGATTAGCTTTTGGGGATGGTTAGTGACTTAGGAGCGTGATTGGAAACGGTTTTAGAGGTCCGGTGTAGAATAAGGCTTGAATTGGCAAAGTTAGTATTTTGGCGATTCCTGGTTGATAGGTGAGATTTTGATCCGAGGGTCAAAATCAAATTCTGAGAGTTGTTGTTGCTTCATTATGTGATTTTTAATGTCTGTGTAAAATTTCAGGTCATTCGAAGGTGATTTGGTTGGCTCTTTGATCAAATGCATGTTTCAGAAGATTTAGAAGAACTTAGGCTTGAATTCGCTGTAATTTGATGGTTTTGGTATTTTTAGAGGCGTTCTGATGATTGTAACAAGTTAGAATGATATTTTAGGATGGGTTGGTACCTTTTGTAGAGGTCCCGGGGGCATCGGGGTAATTTCGTATGGCTAACAAAAGGTTTTTGGGACTTAGGAAAATGATGAAATTTCAGGTGTTCTTCTTCCGATAGCGTAGGTACAGATACGATCGCATAGGGCTATTTGAGGCACTATGATATTGTTCTACGCAATCACGTACGAGGTATTATGATCGCATAGGCTTGGGGTGGTGTGTCTTCGCGATCGCAGGACTGTGTGCACGATTGCATTGAGTTAAAGGGGCAGTGCATTGTGATAGCATATGTGTGTATGCGATCATATAGGATAAAATTTGGAGCTGGGATTTTGTTCTTTGTGATCACGAAGGTTTTCCCGCGATCGCATAGAAGGAAGTTCAGGAGATAGACAAAAGGGTTTAAAACATTTCATCTGCTAGCCTAAGTCATTTCTCCACCATTGTTGAAGATCTTGAGAGCTCTTTGGGTGAAATTGATGAGGGATTCAAATATGATTGATTGGAGGTAAGTTTTATGAACCAAAAATGCCATTATATTGTAAAATTAACCAAGAAATTCATGGAAATTTAGCTAAAGAGGGAAAAAGTAGGGCTTGGGATTTTAAAATTTGAAACTGAGATTTGACAAGTCATTTGGACTCTGATTTTGGTGTTCTCTAAATGCATAGACTCATGGTGAGATAAAGAACCATTGAGGTGAAAATTTCTAAGTTTCAAGAAGTGGGTCAGGGGCTAAGGTTTTGCTACTTTCGAGATTTTCATATATTATTGATTGTTTTCGCTTGGGCTTTGTTCCCTTAGCATATTGTGACGTATTCGCTCTGGTTTTGGTCAGATTGGATGCGTGAGGAGGTCGATATGAAAGGAAAGGGCATAGTGAGCTAGAGCTTTCACTGAGTTGAGGTGAGTAATGATTGTAAATAGTATCTTGAGGGTTTGAAACCCTGGATTCGCACAACATTGTGCTATGTTGAGGTGAGACACACGTTGTATGATGAACGTGCGGTCCATTACTACTAGGGATTGTGACTTGGTCCATCCCAATTGATGATTTTACCGTATGTTGACTGAAATTTAATTATTATCAGGATGAATTGGGCTACTTACGATGTTTGGGGACTCGTGCCTACTTGTAGAACCCTTAGGGGCATTATGGTTAATTTCCTTCACTTTAGTTATTAAAAACCGCATCCCCAGTCATGCTTCCACTTATTTAAACAATCTGAACCGATTTTTTAAGTTTTAATCCTAAATGAGGGAAATATGATGGCTGAGATCCCTACCTTATACTATTGTGTCCTAAAATAACTGAGAGGGGTTGAGAACCAAACATTGAGGATGTTATATATATATATATATATATATATATATATATATATATATATATATATATATATATGGACCGGGCTGCACTCTGCAACAAATACTTATATGGATTATAAGTATTACGCTATTTATAACAAGTGGTAAATAAGTGCAATGAAGGATAAAGGGGGTACACAGATTAAAGAAAAGGAGTTCTGTTGGAAGTTGCCAATGTGGGATAAAACACGGGTCGAACAATAATACCGATAATTATAAACTAGTTTCATGCAAGGTACCATATGACCGCGGTGGTGTAAATATATAAACTATATATGAAGTACTTTGAAAATTAATAGAATTTTATGTGAGTGGAAATAATTCTCAATTTTGTGGGTAATTAATTAATTGTCGAGTATCATGACATTAACCAGTTAACTAATAAGTAGGTAAAGATTAATAATCCTCATAACCCTTCCACATGGCATAAAGCCTCAATAGCAAGCAAATAACTTGCGGTCACTTTTTGCCAAATGGCTAATAACCAACATATGACTTAAATTTGGTCTTATCGAAAGGAGACGTGAGCATTTATCTAGGAAATTGGGTAATAAATTCTTTAAGACCAAACTACATTCTTTTTTGGTTTAAGACCAAAAACGTTAAGAATCATTTTGATTTAGTCATTTTGACCACATTCTATTTCGGTTTGAGCAGAATTATTTTTTGTCCAAATTTCAATCTAGTATGAACCAAAGATTAGTCAAAATTCCATGAAATTCCTTTCAATCTCAAGGAACAAAAAAACGACGTACTCCTTTCAACATTTCAAGTGACCAGAACGCTACTCTTCTCAAAAATTTCAAGGATACAAAAATGTTATTTCACTCCAAAACTAGAAGCAATTTCGTCCATAAGTTTTGTAAGAATCAGGGGCAAATTTTGTTCAATCAACGAAGGTTTTCTAACAGAATATTATACAGAGTTTTCCCTACTTTAGGTATGTTAAGACACTTCCTTCTTTCTTTTGGCATGATCTAAATATGAAATGAATACGCTATTTCATAATGAATCTACTCCTAGCAACTACGGTTGTCCATGTTGTTCTTTCCGTACAAATTTATTCTAAGAAAATAGGTATGATCCTTGAGTCCTAGTGGAGTTCATATTGATGGTATGATATCCATAATGTTAATCGAAGATACAATGATCTTACGTCACTCTGAAAGGTTTAGAACGTGATTATATGAGTCAAGCATGCATTATATATATGTATCTATTTTACTTTATTGAGTCGCGCTATAGTCGGCCGGGTACGACACCTATTATGCAACCACTAATCAGTTAGGTTTTACCGAGCTCCACGTGGCGGGGTACGATTCTACCGAACCTTATTATGGACGGGTACATTTTTACCGGGTCCACTTTGAGGCCGGGTGTGATATGATGACGATGATGCCCACAGAGAAGTATGTTTTCAAAAGTTTATTTATATATATGTATTATGCATTTCATGTCAGTAGCCCCTCGAGGCACTCAGATGTGACATGTTGTATCTTCTCTATCACTCTTTACATTACTGTTCTTGTTTATGCTTTCATGCCTTACATTCTCGGTACTTTATTCGTATTGACTTCCCTTTTGCCTGGGGATTTCCGATTGATAGGTTGACTATCCTCCTATTAGGCTATCAGCTCAGCAAAGGTATTGGCGCATTCCACTTGCTCCGGAGTTGCCTATTTGGTCAATATGCTTTGGATATGTATTTATTGGTATAGTGGGGCCCTGTCCCAACCTTTATGATTTTTATGTACTTTTAGAGGCTTGTAGACAGATGACAGGGTATGGATACTTGTATGGCCTTGTCGGCCTATGTTTTGAGTTTACAAATGGTCATGTAGGCCTTATAAGCTCGTATGTCATATGTATAAGTTTCTATATCATGTTGGGTCAACATATGTTTAGTATTCCCTTATGTTTTATTCTTGTTATCTCATGATGGGTTTTCTGGCTTATTTACTCATAATAGTTAATAAGAAAGATACTTTATGTTGGGACTCGGTTATGTAAGGTACCGGGTGCCTGTCACGGCCCATCGTTTTGGGTCGTAACAATGCCGCAACAAAAGTTTATGTGGATCGGGCTGCGCGCTACGGCAATATGGCGCTTGGGCTGTAGGAGCCCCTCCCGAAGTCTACACACGTCCAGTGAGCACAGTCGACTATTTATATGGATCGGGCTATGTGCCACAACAATGTATGGATCGGGCTACACGCTACAGTAGTTATTTTGATTTTGATGAATATGAGAAATATATAGTTACTGTGTATAAGGAAACGAATTTATACTTGTTAATACTTCATAAACCACATGTTCTACCTGATATAAAGAGATTTCATTTGACTTATTCACTATTTTTGCTGCTTTGAGTCAATCTATTGCTTGATATAGAACTGCTTAGTGCCTTTACGTGATTTCTTACTATTAGTCATTATTTATGATTATTACGCACTAGGTCGGAGTACTCACATTACACCATGCACCCTGCATGCAGATCTAGGTGTTACCGATGCATATAGGGAGCTTTCTTATGGATTATCATCCACCGGAGTCATCGAGGTTGCAGCATGGCATCCGCAGACCCGATTTCTTCCTCTATCTTTTACTTTTTGGTATTACAAACTATCTTTGTATTAGGTTGTTTTAAAGACTTGTATTAGATGCTCTTAACTTGTGATACCAGATCTATATAGGTTATGTAGTAGGATTATTATTTGAAATTCTGCATGTTAAACTCTTATTTCAGACTTCTAGTATTATGATTGGACGATTTATCTATGTTAGTTAATAATGAACTACATGAGGATTGGGTTAAGGTTGTTAATTAGCCAGGCTTGCCTAGCAGTGTGTTGGTAGCCATCACTACCGTAGTTGGGTCGTGAAAAGTTGGTATCAGAAACTAGGTTACTAGGTCTCGCAAGTCATTAGCCGGTTTAGTAGAGTCTCGCGGATCGATATAGAAACATCTGTATTTATCCTCGAGAGGCTGCAGAACCTTTAGGAAAATTTCACATTCTTGAAATTCTTGTCGTGCAACTTCGTTGAAATGAGAACTAAACTTCTATTATTTTATTCTCTCATGGATAGTGAGGACACGAGATGGATAACCACCAGTGCCACCCACTGAGGCTACTGGAGGTCGTGAATGCGGTCGTGGACATGGCACAGGCAGAGTAGCGGGCAACATCTATTTATCCACCAGCTTCCCCAACTTTGGATCATACTCCAGCAACATTGGTTCAGGTACCCATTGTGCCCGTCATAATTTCGGGTCTAAATGAGACCTTGACAAAGATTTTGACAGTTTGCACTTGCCTAGCTCAGTCAGTTTCAACCACCATAGGAGCAGCCACATCGGAAGCTGGGGAGGAAACCAGACCCCTGTTACTCGCATACTTGAGCAGGTAGTGCAGGAACTACAGACACCAAAGGCAACTCAAGCTCATCCGGTTGCACCAGTGCAGGCGTTCAGGATTCCAGTCATGTAGGAGAATGAGCAGCGTCGTCTTGAGAGGTTTTGTAGACTCCAGCCTCTAACATTTAGTAGTGCTGAGGGCAAGGTTGCCCAGGGTTTTCTTGACATGTGTCATTGGATGCTTCGTATAACATGGATTCTAGAGTCTAGTGGTGTGGAATTTACCAACTTTTAGTTTACTAGGGTTGCCTTCACTTGGTAGGAGGCATATGAGAGGTGTAGGCCGGTTGGTGCAGTGCCCCTTTCTTGGTAGCACTTCTCCACTCTGTTCCTAGAGACGTATGTACCATAGTCACGCAGAGAGGACTTGCGTCGACAGTTTGAGTGGTTGACGCAGGGAGATATGACTGTGACCCAGTACAACATGAGGTTTTTGGAGTTGGCTCGTCATGCCACCTGGATGATCCTGTCAGATCGTGAGAGCGTCAGGAGATTTGTGGATGGCCTTAACTACCATTTCCGTATTTTGATGACTAGATAGAGGGTATTGGGTGCTACATTCCTCAATTATAGTTGCCTCGATTTGCGTGCACAGTCCGGGCACAAAGCTGGAAAATTTTTATGTTGAAATATGTGAAATATGTGAAAAAGTTGAAGAATTTTGATATTAATATTGATATGGTTGACTTTGGTCAACATTTTTGGTAAACGGACCCGGATCCGTGATTTGACGGTCTCATAAAATCCGTAGAAAAATATGGAACTTGGGCGTATGCCCGGAATTGAAATCCGAGGTCTAGAACCCCGGTAAAAGAATTTTTCTGTTAAATTGTTTTCTGAAAATGTTTAAGGAAAATAAAACTGAATTTCTATTAAAAAGTACTGGTATCGGGCTCGTATTTTGGTTCCGACGCCCGGTACAGGTCATATATATTGGTTAAGCGCTTCCTGGAAAGTTTGGTTGAAAACGGACGTCGTTTAACGTGTTTCGGCCTTAAATTGGAAATTTTGAAAGTTATGAAAAATTTGAAAGAATTCTTGAGTTTTAAGGCTCAATTCACGGATTTTGATGTTATTTTAGCGATTTGATCGCGCGAGCAAGTTCGTATGATGTTTTTGAGTTAGTGTGCATATTTGGTTTGGAGCCTCGAGGGCTCGGGTGAGTTTCGGATAGGCATCGGGGTGGTTTTGAACTTAAGAAAAACTGCAGAAAATCTGCAGCAGACAATTCTTCTACGCGTTCGCGTCCAGGTGGTCGCGTTCGCGATGGCCAACTTCTTTTCTTCAACGTGTTCGCGTCCTCCTGGTCGCGTTCGCGATGCCCAGCTATTTCCCTTCATCGCGATCGCGTACTACTTCACGCGTTCGCGTAGTGTAAATTTGAGCCAACCCTTTTTCTCTACGCGTTCGCGTGGACTAGCTCGCGTTCGCGTAGGCTAACCTGTAAGCCCCAGAATTTTCTTCTTCGTGTTCGCGTCAAGCCCCACGCGAACGCGATGTGTAAAACTTCTTCTTCATCGCGAACGCGACCGGGGTGTCGCGAACGCGATGAACAAACTTATGCTCAGTGAATTTAAGTCAGAAAACAGAACAGAAACGGGATAAAAATCCCATTTCTGTTCAACTCTCTCCTCCACAGCCCCTTGGACGATTTTTGAGCGATTCTTCATCAAACTTCTTGGGTAAGTGATTCTTAACTCCTTTTTCTTCATTTCCCGTCAATATTATTTGAATTCCTAAGCCTAAATAGGTGTAAATGGGTAGAGAAACTAGAGAATTGAGTATAGTAAGGGTTTTCAAAGAATTTGCGATCTAGACTTCGTTTCGGAGTCGAACTTAAGAACAAATTGTATATTTGAACTCATGGATGATTGGGTGAACTTATTTTGGTTCGAAACTTGAGTTTCGATTATGTGGGCCCGGGGTCGATTTTTACTATTCCGGGCAGAATATTGTAAAAACCATATTTAGCAATATGAACTAGTTTGTTAAGTAGAATTGATGATATTAAATCAATTGTGTATAGATACGATTGGATTGGAGTCAAATTCGAAAGGAAAAAGGCATTGCTACGGATTGAATCGTTCGTAAACTTTCGAGGTAAGTGTTTGTTCTATCTTAGCTTGAAGGAATAGGAATTTAGTTATGAATAAATTGTTGATTAAGAGTTATTGGTGTTATACCGGTAATGGAGGTAAATTGTTGAAATTACTATTAATTATTGGTTTGAAACCGGTAATTATAAATATTGTTAATGTAAAGATTATTGGCTAAATGCCGGTAATATATGTATTTATGAATTGGGATCGTGTGGCGCGCCGACCACTTATATATTTATGAATTGGGATCGTGTGGTGCGCCGACCACTTATATAATAAGAAATGGGATCGTGTGGCACGCCGACCACAAAGTGATTTAAATCTTGGCATTGGCCATAGTTGCCGGTAGCCTATTGATATATTTGGGAGCGGGTGGTACGCCTACCACAAGATGTAGTTACCTGTGATAGTTGGGAGCGGGTGGTACGCCTACCACGAGATATGAAATGAGAGAGGAATTGAGACATGAAAGTAAGATTTATTCTGTTGATTAGATTATTCTGGATATCACGAGTTATTGACTGTTGTTTCAGAGCAGAGTCTTTCCTTATAAATGTATTGTATATATATATATTGCAACTGTACAGGTTTATGTGGGTGACTGGCCTTAGCCTCGTCACTAGTTCAGGTTTAGGTGGGTGACTGGCCTTAGCCTTGTCACTAGTTCGCTGGGATAGGCCAGGCACTTACCAGCACATGGGGTCGGTTGTGCCGATACTACACTCTGCGCTCTTTTTGCGCAGATAGAGGTTACGGACAGCAACAGCGGCAGTAGCGACTTGTGGATTTTCCGACTACTGAGACTACGAGGTAGCCTTGCAGGCGTCCGCAGGACCCGTTGTCTCTTCTATCTATGCTTTTCATTCTGTTATCTCATGTAATCGAGATAAACAGCTTGTATTTTCTTTCGGACAATTATGTGTATTATTCTTAGAAGTTCGTGAGTATTGTGACACCAGTCTTGGGTAGTGTATCATGTTTGGGTTTTTTTATCATATTTGACTAAGTCTTCCGCTAATTTTGATTATTTCGCTGTAATTTATATGTTTTTAATAATAAGTCTTAATAAGAATTTGGTAATTAATGGAGGTGTAATTAATATTTGGCTTGCCTAGCTTCCATTTAGTAGGCGCCATCATGACCCCCAATGGTGGGAAATCCGGGTCGTGACAAGCAACTCGTCCTGAGACATATTCTCTTGCACCATCTCACGAACAACCTTAGTAGAGTCTGAGGGATCGGTACGGAGACGTCTGTATTTATCCCCCAGAGGCTACAGAGTTAGGAAAATATTCGCTTCATTCTTTCCTATCGTGCGAGTTTGTTCTTCAAATGTTAAGTTGAATTTCTACTCTTGTCTTTCCACGAATGGCGAAGGCATGTACTGCTTCTTCAGCCGACAATGGCACAGGCTGGTGATAGATCAACGATGCCTTCAGAAGTTTTATGGACTTTTGGATAAGTTTCACCAAACTCTTCGCTATCTCCTTTAGTGGTGCATCTTTTGAGAACCCAAGGTAATTTATTGACTGTTGCTATGAGATATTGCAGAACGCGAGAATAGTTGAAAGCGAGAGGGTTGATTTTACTGTGTTTCGTGTATCGAGTGAAGTAGTGGAAACATAATGTATTTACTAACCGGCTGTGATTTTAATGGACCTTGACGTCTGGTTGATTTATTTAAAGTTGTGAAGGATAATTATTGTGGACTATCGGATGTTGTGACTTTGACTTATAGCCAAAAGGGGGGAAATCCACTATTAGTGAATGGACCGAACGGCCATGTTTTATGTCAGTTTTGGCTTGGAATGTATACATATGGTATGGAAAGGTTCCCCAAATAAATTATGCATGTTTGAGGCTTAGTACTCTGCAGGGGGTAAGAATCGGCCCAAAGAGTAATAAAGAGTATAAGAGCAAAAGAGGTAATTGGTTGTCAATGTTTATGACAAGCCTATGAAGAGAGCAGACTGGCCATGCGACATTACCTACTCAATCCAATTTGTAGAAATGTTTGGAGGAGTTACCTCCCCGACACTTTGAAAGGTGTGGTATGTACGATCTGAATGATCATGTCAGGTTATTATGACAGTGTCCGAATATGTTGTCATGTCCAATAAGTTAACTGGGCCTCAAAGGAATTGTTGTGAATGTGGCAGATTGGAGAAATATAATTTATGAAGGCACTCAAGCTACGTGCCTCATTGCAGTCAATACTCAACTCACATGACCAGCTAGAGTTAGGGGTCAGGATGTTAGAGGCGGAGGTGAGACTCCTAGAGGTGGAGATCTAGTTGTTGACATAATTTCTATGGTGTGACTGAGGTCACTACACCAGATGATGTTATCACATGTACAATTCTGATTGTTATAAAAGGAATATTTTTCCTCAATTTGATTTGATCTTTGAAGAATTGAGGCAAGTCCTCTTAATATGCTCCGCTCATGAGTGAGCTTCGTAATCATCAGATCTACATATGTGAATACTCACGTTGTGCTATTAAATGGAGATAATTATCTCTATTATTATGTATTGGTCACTAGGAATATTGATGAGGTCAAAAGTGACTTTATATTAATTATTACAATGGGAATGAATTCCTGAAATAACTATTTTAAATGGTTAAATTGTATACCATGTCGGTATGAGGATTCTTTTATGCCGAGATACTCCTTGACGGACAATAGTTGAAAAGAAGAAAGAAAGGAAATGAAAAACATCAGTGGCACAATGTGCAAATACTTGTGATTTGGAGTGGAGGATGAGATCCTCAAAATTTGTATAACGTAAAAATATTTGTTTTAAAAACCGAGCTGCAAGCTGCGGTGAATATTATATGAGGACAAGGTCCTGGTGGTGAAAAGTTTGTGTTTAAAATTTTCCCTTTTTGGAAATAAAAATCTAGCATAATATCCTAAATTTGAGCCATGCCTATTAGGATTATTTGACAATCCTTGCACAGTTTCTATTCATATTTAGTCATTTCTATTTTGTGACCGTTGAGTTCTAGACTTTGAGATGAGCACCAGGTAAGGATAAATATGACTCATTAATTCGGAAAAGTAATCATAAGGTTTCCATACCTCATTGTGAGTAAAGTGGGAGTTTTGGAATGAGATATTTGATAACAGGGTTAATTGACAATGTTATAATTTAAGAACAACTCTTATGGCCAGACTTCAGAGTCATGGATATGTGCATACATATGAAGTGTTCGTGCCTTATTTAGACTTGTTCGTTGTAGTCTTCATTGTTTCCATATTGACCTACTCCTACAGTCAGGAGGAGCATGCACAACATCTTAGAGTGGCCTTGCAGACTCTGAGAGATAGCCAACTATATGCAAAATTTTCAAAGTGTGAATTTTGGCTAAGTTCAGTTGCATTCCTAGGTCATATTGTGACGGCAGCAGGTATTCAGGTTGATCCGAAGAAAATTGAGGCAGTCAAGAGCTGGCCTAGACCGACATCAGCCACGGATATTCGGAGTTTCTTGGGGTTAGCGGGTTATTATCGCCGATTCGTAGAAGGATTTTCGTCTATTGCAACCCCACTGACCAGATTGAACCCAGAAGGGTGTTCAATTTGAATGGTCCGATGAATGTGAGGCGAGCTTTCAAAAGCTCAAGACAACCTTGACCACAACACCGGTATTGGTTTTACCCACAAGTACGGGACCTTATACTGTTTATTGTGATGCTTCCCGTATTGGGCTTGGTGCAGTGTTAATGCAGGATGGCAAGGTTATTGCCTATGCTTCGAGGCAGTTGAAGATTCATGAGAAGAACTATCGAGTGCATGATCTAGAATTGGCGGCGATTATTCACGCATTGAAGATCTGGAGGCATTATTTGTATGGTGTAGCATGTGAAGTATACACCGATCATAAGAGTCTTCAGTACTTGTTTAAGCAGAAAGAGTTGAATATGAGGCAGAGAAGGTGGCTAGAGTTGCTAAAAGACTATGATGTTACTATTTTATATCACCCGGGTAAGGCCAATGTGGTGGCCGATGCATTGAGTAGAAAGTATGCCAGCATGGGTAGTCTTGCATACATTCCGGTCAGTCAGAGACCATTAGCTCTAGATGTCCAGGCCTTAGCCAACCGGTTCGTGAGATTAGACATTTCTGAGCCTAGCAGGGTGTTAGCCTGCACGGTCGCTCGTTCTTCTTTATTAGAGCGTATCCGTGAGAGGTAATTTGATGATCCTCATTTGCGTGAGTTGAGAGATACAGTACCGCGGGGAGGTGCCACACAGGTAAATCTAGATGATGATGGGGTATTGAAATTGCGGGGTCGAGTTTGTGTGCCCAATGTCGAAGGGATTCGAGAGTTGATCTTAGCGGAGGCCCACAGTTCGCGGTATTCTATTCACCCAGGCGCCGCGAAGATGTACCGGGACTTACGGCAGCACTATTGGTGGCGCAGAATGAAGAAAGATATCGTTGCGTATGTCGCTCGGTGTCTAAATTGTCAGCAGGTGAAATATGAGCACCAGAGACCTGGTGGTGTATTCCAGTGAGGATTGAAATTCCCGAGTGGAAATGGGAGCGGATCACTATGGACTTCGTTATTGGACTTCCTTTGACTCGAAGGAAATTTGATGCTATTTGGGTCATTGTTGATAGGCTGACCAAGTCAGCACACTTTATTCCAGTATCTGTCTCCTACTCGTCGGAGAGGTTAGCGGAGGTTTACATTAGGGATATTGTTCGTCTCCATGGAGTGCCAGTATCTATTATCTCTGATCGGGGTACGCAGTTTACCTCGCGGTTCTGGAGAGCGGTCCAGCAGGAGTTAGGCACCCAGGTTCAGTTGAGTACAGCATTTCATCCTCAGACGGATGGCCGGTCCGAGAGGACTATTCAGATTCTAGAGGACATGCTTCGAGCCTGTGTTATTGATTTCGGAGGCTCGTGGGACCAGTTTCTGCCATTAGCAGAGTTCGCCTACAATAACAGTTACCAGTCTAGCATCCAGATGGCTCCGTATGAGGCGTTGTATGGTAGGCGATGTCGATCACCGGTTGGATGGTTTGAACCGGGAGAGGCTCGGTTGTTGGGTACAGACTTAGTTCAGGAGGCCTTGGATAAGGTCAAGACTATTCAGGAGAGATTGCGTTCAGCTCAGTCCAAGCAGAAGACTTATGCGGATCGTAAGGTTCGAGATGTAGATTTCATGGTTGGCGAACGAGTATTGCTCCGAGTGTCGCCTATGAAGGGCGTGATGAGGTTCGGGAAGAAGGGCAAGCTCAGCCCTAGGTATATTGGTCCATTTGAGATTCTAGACAGAGTGGGAGGGGTGGCTTATAGATTAGCTTTGCCGCCTAGCTTATCAGCCGTGCATCCAGTTTTTCACGTATCTATGCTTCGGAGATACCACGGCGATCCCACACATGTGTTAGACTTCAGCACTGTCCAATTGGACAATGATCTATCTTACGAGGAGGAGCCGGTGGCCATCCTAGACCGGCAGGTTCGACGGTTGAGGTTGAAGAGTTATCCTTCTGTGCGTGTTCAGTGGAGAGGTCAGCCTCCTGAGGTATCGACCTGGGAGTCCGAGTCTGATATGCGGAGCCGCTACCCACATTTGTTTCCTGACTCAGGTACTTCTTTCTTTTGTCCGTTCGAGGACGAACGGTTGTTTTAGAGGTGGAGATTGTGACGACCCAAAGAGTCATCACTTGTTTTATTAATCATTCCGAGCTTTTGAGGTCTTGAAAACCTCATTTATAGTTGCCTCGATTTGCGTGCACAGTCCAGGCACAAAGCTAGAAAATTTTTATGTTGAAATATGTGAAAAAAGTTGAAGAATTTTGATATTAATATTGATATGGTTGACTTTGGTCAATATTTTTGGTAAACGGACCCGGATCCGTGATTTGACGGTCTCAGAAAATTCGTAAAAAAATATGGAACTTGGGCGTATGCCCGGAATTGAAATCCGAGGTCTAGAACCCCGGTAAAAGAATTTTTCTCTTAAATTGTTTTCTGAAAATGTTTAAGGAAAATGAAACTGAATTTTTATTAAAAAGTACTGGTATCGGGCTCGTATTTTGGTTCCGACGCCCGGTACAGGTCACATATATTGGTTAAGCGCTTCCTGGAAAGTTTGGTTGAAAACGGACGTCGTTTGACGTGTTTCGGCCTTAAATTGGAAATTTTGAAAGTTATGAAGATTTGAAAGAATTCTTGAGTTTTAAGGCTCAATTCACGGATTTTGATGTTATTTTAGCGATTTGATCGCGCGAGCAAGTTCGTATGATGTTTTTGAGTTAGTGTGCATATTTGGTTTGGAGCCTCGAGGGCTCGGGTGAGTTTCGGATAGGCATCGGGGTGGTTTTGAACTTAAGAAAAACTGCAGAAAATCTGCAGCAGACAATTCTTCTACGCGTTCGCGTCCAGGTGGTCGCGTTCGCGATGGCCAACTTCTTTTCTTCAACGCGTTCGCGTCCCTCTGGTCGCGTTCGCGATGCCCAGCTGTTTCCCTTTATCGCGATCGTGTACTACTTCATGCGTTCGCATAGTGTAAATTTGAGCCAACCCTTTTTCTCTAAGCGTTCGCGTGGACTAGCTCGCGTTCGCGTAGGCTAACCTGTAAGCCCCAGAATTTTCTTCTTCGCGTTCGCGTCAAGCCCCACGCGAACGCGATGTGTAAAACTTCTTCTTCATCGCGAACGCGACCGGGGTGTCGCGAACGCGATGAACAAACTTATGCCCAGTGAATTTAAGTCAGAAAACAGAACAGAAACGGGATAAAAATCCCATTTCTGTTCAACTCTCTCCTCCACAACCCCTTGGACGATTTTTGAGCGATTCTTCATCAAACTTCTTGGGTAAGTGATTCTTAACTCCTTTTTCTTCATTTCCCGTCAATATTATTTGAATTCCTAAGCCTAAATAGGTGTAAATGGGTAGAGAAACTAGAGAATTGAGTATAGTAAGGGTTTTCAAAGAATTTGCGATCTAGACTTCGTTTTGGAGTCGAACTTAAGAACAAATTGTATATTTGAACTCATGGATGATTGGGTGAACTTATTTTGGTTCGAAACTTGAGTTTCGATTATGTGGGCTCGGGGTCGATTTTTACTATTCCGGGCAGAATGTTGTAAAAATCATATTTAGCAATATGAACTAGTTTGTTAAGTAGAATTGATGATATTAAATCAATTGTGTATAGATACGATTGGATTGGAGTCAAATTCGAAAGGAAAAAGGCATTGCTACGGATTGAATCGTTCGTAAACTTTCGAGGTAAGTGTTTGTTCTATCCTAGCTTGAAGGAATGGGAATTTAGTTATGAATAAATTGTTGATTAAGAGTTATTGGTGTTATACCGGTAATGGAGGTAAATTGTTGAAATTATTATCAATTATTGGTTTGAAACCGGTAATTATAAATATTGTTAATGTAAAGATTATTGGCTAAATGCCGGTAATATATGTATTTATGAATTGGGATCGTGTGGCGCGCCGACCACTTATATATTTATGAATTGGGATCGTGTGGCGCGCCGACCACTTATATAATAAGAAATGGGATCGTGTGGCACGCCGACCACAAAGTGATTTAAATCTTGGCATTGGCCATAGTTGCCGGTAGCCTATTGATATATTTGGGAGCGGGTGGTACGCCTACCACAAGATGTAGTTACTCTGATAGTTGGGAGCGGGTGGTACGCCTACCTCGAGATATGAAATGAGAGAGGAATTGAGACATGAAAGTAAGATTTATTCTGTTGATTAGATTATTCTGGATATCATGTATTATTAATTGTTACTTCAGAGCACATTCTTTCCTTATAAATGTTCGATAACGTTTTCCTGCTGTTGTATATGCATATATCCCAGCTGTACAGGTTTATGTGGGTGTCTGGTCCTAGCCTCGTCACTACTTTGCCGGGACAGGCAAGGCACTTTCCAGCGCATGGGGTCGGTTGTGCTGATACTACACTCTGCACACTTTTTGCGCAGATACAGGTTACGGACAGCAGCAGCGGCAGTAGCGACTTGTGGATTTTCCGACTATTGAGATTACGAGGTAGCCTTGCAGGCGTCCGCAGGACCCGTTGTCTCTTCTATCTATGCTTTTCATTCTGTTATCTCATGTAATCGAGATAAACAGCTTGTATTTTCTTTCAGACAATTATGTGTATTATTCTTAGAAGTTCGTGAGTATTGTGACACCACTCTTGGGTAGTGTATCATGTTTGGGTTTTCTTTATCATATTTGACTAAGTCTTCCGCTAATTTTGATTATTTCGCTGTAATTTATATGTTTTTAATAATAAGTCTTAATAAGAATTTGGTAATTAATGGAGGTGTAATTAATATTTGGCTTGCCTAGCTTCCATTTAGTAGGCGCCATCATGGAGATTTGTGGATGGCCTTAACTACCATTTCCGTATTTTGATGACTAGATAGAGGGTATTGGGTGCTACATTCGAGGAGGTGGTGGATATAACTCTTGAGATCGAGTCAGTTCGTCGTCGGGAGCGAGAGGAGAGCGAGGCGAAAAGGCCTTGTGCATCGGGAAGTTAGAGTGGTGCTCCTTCGAGGGGCTAGTTCTAACATGGTAGAGGTCGTTCTTTTCGGCTTGCTCAGTCGGCCGATCTATAGTATCATGGGTCATCTTCCGCTCAAGGTCATAATGGGTCTCAACAAGGATAGCATTCAGTCAGTGCCCTCTCAGCTAAGAGTATATCTCGTGCCCCATCAACTCAGGGTTCTTCTGCACCGAGTACATCTGCTAGTCACTCAGGTGCGAAGGGTTCCCTTCAGTCCCCATCTTCAACACAAGGTAGTTGTTATGAGTATGGAGAGTTTTGCCACAAGAGGAGGCAGTGTCCTCGACTTTTGACGGTTAGCATTTTCAACAGAGGGGTCAGCCCTCGACTTTTGCTCCAGTTACTTCACCACCCGCCCAGCTAGCTAGGGGTGGAGATCAGGAAGCCAGGGGTCTCTCATAGGGGGAGGTCGATCAGGCGGTGGCCAGGCTCGTTTTTATGCTATTCCAGGCAGGACAAATGCTATGCTTCAGATGTAGTCATTACGGTATTGTTTCAGTCTTCTACAGAGATGCCTCTGTATTATTTGATCTCGGTTCCACCTATTCTTATGTGTCCTCATTTTTTGATCACTAGTTGAGTGCGGCGGAGTAGATTCTTTCTTTACATGTTCATGTGTCTACTCCTGTGGGCGATATTGTTGTTGCAGACCGTGTGTACCGATCATGTCTTTTGACTATTGGGGGTCTGGAGACACGAGTTGATCTATTGCTATTGAGCATGGTAGACTTTGATGTTATTTTGGGCACATATTGGTTATCTCTGTATCATGCTATTCTAGACTTTCATGCTAAGATAGTCACTTTTTTATGTCGGGTGTACCACAAATTGATTAGCATAGTGTGAGTGATTATTTTTCTAGCAAAGTGATTTCCTTCTTGAAATCCCAGCGTATGGTTGGGAAGGGTTGTCTATCCTATTTAGATTTTGTGCAGTATGTTTGACTCGAGACTCCTAGTATTTATTCTGTTCCGGTTGTGAGGAATTTTCCCGATGTATTTCCTAAAGACCTTTTAGGCATGCCAACGGACAAGGATATTGATTTTGGTATTGACCTAGTCCCGGACACTCAGCCCATCTCTATTCCACCATATTTTATGGCACCAGTAAAGCTAAAAGAATTGAAGGAGCAGCTTACGGAACTCCTAGATAAGGGGTTCACTTGGCCTAGTATATCACCTTGGGGTGCGCCAGTTCTGTTTGTGAAGAAGAAAGATAGAACAATGAGAATTTGCATAGATTATAGGAAATTGAACAAGGTAACAATTAAGAACAAGTATCCCCTACCCCGCATTGATGATTTGTTCGACCAGCTTCAAGGAGCGATATTGTTTTCCAAGATTGATCTCCGTTCAGGTTATCACCAGTTGAAGATCACAGATTCAGATATTCTTAAGACTGCTTTCAAGACTAGATATTGTCTATTATGAGTTTATTGTCATGTCTTTCGGACTGAATAATACCCCAGAAATGTTCATGCATTTGATGAATACTATATTTCAGCCTTATCTGGATTCGTTTGTTATTGTTTTTATTGATGATATTCTTGTGTAATCGCATAGTCAGGAGGAGCACGTGGAGCATTTGTGAGTTTTATTGCAGAAATGGATGGAGTATAAGTTTTATGCAAAGTTCTCCAAGCGTATGTTTTGCCTCAGTTCAGAGGCTTGCTTGTGACATGTGGTATCCAGTGAGGGTGTTCACGTTGATCCGAAGAAGATAAAGGCGGTTTGGAGTTGCCCCAGTCAAGCGGACCTGGGTGCCTTTCATTCCCACGCGTTAACCCCGTGTTGATTGTTTCTCATTAACCAAATATTTTACCAATAATGACTGATTTCATAATGCATAAACATAACCATGTGATTGATTCACTAACAAGTTCATAATTTATATTTACAACGCCCCATACATATACATAGGCCACAATCCCACGGTTTACATGTCTATGGAGCCTCTAGGATACAAAAAGGGAAATACAATACTTGCCGGTAACAAGGCTCCGGCTATACCTTACAAAACCAAAATGAAATCTAAACCGAGTGGCATGAACCACACAAGGCCCCGAGGAAGAAAGGGGCTCACCAAACGGGCAGTGGAAGGAGAAGGATACTACTGCCGATGAGCTGAAGTGCCTGCTACCTGATCCACCTACAATCATGACACGAATGTAGCGCCCCCGGCAAAAGGGACGTGAGTACACTTGAATTGTACTGGTATGTATGGACAAACTTTGTCCCAAGTAAACTCAAGCCATTAAATTACATCAACAATTAATTAAGCCAGCCAACCATGTTTCCACATTTTCCTCATTTCAAATAATTCTCACACAAAGCACTTTCTACAATCAACCAATTTAACAATAACCAATCAATCACGTAAAGCACAAGTAGTCAAACAAAGGGGCAATCGGTGCCCCACAGGTTGCAAACTCTCCTGCTGTCTCCTTTCACAATTTCACATTATTGATTTTTGTATCAATTTTCAATAGCGATTTCGATCGCTTTCCATCCTTATTGCCCCTGACCACCCTTATTACCTCGGCCACCCTTATCACCCCAACCCACACCTTATTTCCCCACGTTGCGGCGCGCAACACGACCCCGCCTTACAGTCGAAAACACAACAATTTCAAACAGCAGATAAGGTACTACACACAATTTCAACAAGTTCAAATAAGCAACTTACACATTGGTTCATGTTCTCAATTTCTTCTCAATTCAATATCACCACCATGTTACAATATTTCCACAATTCAAGTGTTTCATCTCTTTCCACAATAAACCAATTCTCAAGTGTTTCGTTTGTTTTCCACAAGGTGCCATATAGGCCATCATAGTCATTATTCACAATTCTTTTGCCAAATTAAACTCTCATTTTACATCACTCATAGCTCAACAACAAACTTTGAATATCCAACAACAACATCAAGAATTTCACACAATTTGTCAATTTAACACGAAACAAACAAACTTCACACATATAGGCGATTTCACAAGAATCAAAATTAGCCATACATACCCGGTGATGAGTTTTCTTCCGTTAACTTCCTACTTTATGCTTACCCACGCTATCTTACTCTTGCCAACCTTGTTCTTGAAGACTCTTACTTCTACTCACTTCTTTTTACTAAAAATCAAGTTCAATAATCATGCATGAGTGTAAAAATTCTATTTTCAAAAGCTATTATATGCAAACCTCTCTTTACTCAATTTAAAACTGAAAATCAAAGAAAACAGTTAGGGTTTTTACCTTGAAAAGATTGGGGAAGTTGAATCTTTGCCCTAGAATCCTTTGAACTAAGATGATTGGAACAATCTTTGAAGATGAAAGATTTCTCTCTCTAAAAACCCTCTCTTCTCTCTCTAATTTTTGGTGAGATGATATGATAAAATGAAGAAGAAAGGTGTTATATTAAAGAAGAGATCGGGTCAAAATGTTACAAAAATCTGGGCCGGGGTCAATTATGCGGTGCACTATGCGACCGCAGAATCAACATGCGGTCCGCATAGTGACCGCAAAATTGCCCCAAATTTACACAGGTTCTGTTAAGGAATGCGGCCAGAATGCGGTCCGCATGTTTGATCTGCGGTCGCAAAGTGCACCGCAGATTTGACATGCGATCGCATATCGACCGCACTTTTGACACGATTTTGGGCAACTCTCTGGAACGTTTTGCGGCAAGAATGCGGTCCGCATGTCAGGTTTGTGGTCGCATTCTTGACCGCATATTTGACATTTTTCGGAAAAATTAATTCTCTACATTTTTTAAACTTAAATCACTACCAAGGGTCCAAACCGCGGCGAGCAAGCTCGCCGCGAAGAATTCTACGCATTCCTAACACATTATTCGGACCATGACACCACAGCTACTAGGTTTTATGCACAAAAATTTTACGGGGCCTTACATCCCCCCCCTTAAGATCATTCGTCCTCGAATGAGGATTTTGAAATAAATGAGTTGGTTTTGAAAGACATGATATGCAACCATCAAAATTTTGACTAACTCTTATATTTTAGAAAAATTTCGCCGGAGTTTCCTTTGTATTATGGGCATATCCACCTGTCAGAGGGCCCCGAAACACATTACCAAACAACAATATACAACTACAACACTTTTCACAACTGGTATACACTTTCTTACCTCAACGAATGCACATATTCTATCACATTGTTACAATTGCACATAAACTAGTCACTTCAATGAATTCTTACCTTATTTAACCATTTTAACACACCATGTACACTTAACAAACCATTACCAATCTACACTTACTATTAGTTGTTTATTAAACACGTAAATCTTTATAAGGCTTTCATTTGTCAAGAACGGTTCAAGTGACCCAAGGTAACAACACATTTAACTCATTACAAAATGAAGGGGACTTTACTAATACTAAGAGGGAAACAACTTAGACAAGATGACAGTTACTAGGAGTAGGAGGGTCATCTAATTTCTTCTAGGCTTGATCGAACAAATGGGGGTACTTTTCCTTCATTTCTTTTTCCGCTTCCCATGTGGCCTCCTCAAATTGTTGACTTCGCCACAATACTTTAACAGAGGCAACTTCCTTATTTCTCAACTTACGGACTTGCCTATCAAGAATGGTGACTGGAACTTCTTCATATGACAAATCTTCATTAACCTCTATAGCCTCGACTGGCATGATGGTGGATGGATCTCCAATCACTTTCTTCAACATGGACACATGGAATACCGGATGCACTGATGACATCTCGGGAGGCAACTCTAGCCTATAAGCAACTTGACCAATCCTTTGAACGATCCGATATGGCCCGACATACCTAGGACTCAATTTCCCTTTCTTTCCGAATCGCATGACTCCCTTCATAGGAGATACCCTCAAGAACACCCAATCATCGACTTGAAACTCCAAATCCCTTCGACGAACGTCTGCATAGGACTTTTGACGACTTTGTGCTGTTTTCATCCTCTCCTGAATAACCTTGACCTTTTCCATAGCTTCGTACACCACATCTGGCCCTAGCAATTCCGCTTCTCCTACCTCAAACCACCCGATTGGCGATCTACATCTTCTCCCGTACAATGCCTCAAACGGGGCCATTTGAATGCTAGCATGATAGCTATTATTGTAAGCAAATTCTATCAGTGGCAAGTGTTCATCCCAATTACCTTTAAAATCTAAGACACAAGCCCGCAACATATCTTCAAGCGTCTGAATGGTCCGCTCGGCCTGTCCATCGGTCCGTGGATGGAAAGCTGTGCTGAGATTCACCTGAGTTCCCAAACCTTGCTGAAACTTCTTCCAAAAGTTAGCGGTGAACTGAGCCCCGCGATCTGAGATGATAGAAAGTGGAGTGCCATGAAGCCTTACTATCTCTTTGATGTACAATCTTGTATATTGCTCCGCAGTATCAGTGGACTTGACAGGCAGGAAGTGAGCTGATTTGGTGAGTCGATCTACTATCACCCATAATTGAGTCAAACTTACACTGAGTGCGAGGTAACCCTACCACGAAATCCATATTGATCATCTCCCATTTCCACCTTGGTATTTCTATAAGCTGAGTTAATCCACCGGGCCGTTGATGCTCGGCCTTCACTTGTTGACGGTTCGGACATTTAGCTACAAAGCCTGCCACATCCCTTTTCATACCGTTCCACCAATAAATCTCCTTGAGATCGTGATACATTTTCGTTGAACCGGGGTGCACAGAATACCTGGAAGTATGAGCCTCTGCCATCACTCTTTCCCGAAGCTCGTCTACATCCGGAACACATAGCCTATCTTGACACCGCAATACACCATCTTCGCTGCTGAGTACAAATGCTGAGGTCTTGTCATTCATGACTGCTTCCTTCACCCGAACCAATGCTAGATCCATGAACTGTTTTTCCTTGATTTCCGCGACCAATGATGATTCTGCTCCATTATGCACCAAGATATCCCCCTCGTCTGACGCCGAAATACGAACCCCCAAGCACTGGCTAATTGGTAAACCTCTCGAGCCAGGGGTCTCTGATCCACACCCAAATGAGCCAAACTACCCATGGATTTTCGACTAAGAGCGTCGGCTACCACATTTGCCTTCCCTGGATGGTACAATATGTTCATATCATAGTCCTTGAGCAATTCTAACCACCGTCGCTGTCTCAGATTTAGCTCCTTCTGCTTGAACAAATACTGGAGGCTCTTGTGGTCCGAAAACACATCTACATGAACTCCATAAAGATAGTGCCGCCATATTTTCAAAGCAAACACAACAGCTGCAAGCTCCAAATCATGCGTCGGATAATTCTTCTCGTGATTCTTGAGTTGCTTGGAAGCGTAAGATATGACTTTCCCGTGTTGCATCAATACACATCCCAAACCAACCCTGGAGGCATCACGGTAAACCACAAATCCCTCTGTGCCTTCTGGCAAGGCCAATACTGGTGCCGAGGTCAATCTTGACTTCAATTCCTGGAAACATTTCTCACATGCTTCGGACCACTGGAACTTCACTGCCTTCTGCGTCAGTTTTGTCAATGGGGAAGCGAGGGTTGAGAATCCCTCTACAAACCTCCGATAGTACCCTGCCAAACCCAAGAAGCTACGAATCTCTATTGGGGTCGTGGGTCTAGGCCAATCTTTCACTGCCGCAATCTTCTGAGGATCCACCATAATTCCCTCTCTGGAAATAACATGCCCTAGAAAAGCTACGGACTCCAACCAAAACTCACATTTTGAGAACTTGGCATACAATTGATGCTGAAGAAGGGTCTGCAATGCTGCTCTGAGGTGAACGGCATGATCTTCCCTGCTACGAGAGTAGATGAGAATATCGTCAATGAATACAATCACAAAGGAATCTAGGAATGGCTTGAAAACCCGATTCATAAGGTCCATGAAAGCTGCTGGGGCATTGGTTAGCCCAAAAGACATGACCAAAAACTCAAAGTGACCATAACGAGTTCTGAAAGCGGTCTTAGGAATATCCTGCTCCCTGATCTTCAACTGGTGGTACCCGGACCGTAAATCAATCTTTGAGAAGAACTTCGCTCCCTACAATTGGTCAAATAGATCATCCACTCGAGGCAAAAGATATTTATTCTTGATGGTGATTTTGTTAAGCTGCCGATAATCAATACACATTCGAAGTGACCCATCCTTCTTTCTGACAAAGAGAACCGGAGCACCCCATGGCGACACACTCGGTCGTATGAACCCTTTCTCTAATAAATCCCTCAACTCCTCCTTTAACTCCCTTAACTCTGCTGGCGCCATTCTGTAAGGTGGAATGGATATTGGCTGAGTATCTGGCAATACATCAATTCCGAAATCAATCTCCCTATCCGGCGGGATGCTCGGAAGCTCATCTGGAAACACTTCAGGAAATTCATTCACAATTGGCACGGACTCGAGGGTAGGCACCTCCGAGGTGGTGTCCGTTACCCGAACCAGGTGATAGATACACCCCTTCTTAATCATCTTCGAAGCCTTAAGGTAGGAAATAAACCTACCCCTTGGCACTACACCATTTCCTCTCCATTCAATAACTGGCTCGTTAGGGAACTCGAGCCTCATAACTCTCGTTCGACGGTCAAGTTTGGCAAAGCACGAATAGAGCCAATCCATCCCCATAATTACATCAAAATCTACCATCCCAAGCTCAATAAGATTGGCTGTGGTATCACGACCACCCACCATAACAACACAATTCCTATAGACTCGTGAGGTTGTAATAGAATCACCAATAGGAGTCGACACAGAGAACGGCTCATGAAGCCTGTTCGGGTTC
The DNA here is from genome assembly GCA_032618575.1 of Nicotiana noctiflora. NCBI lineage: Eukaryota > Viridiplantae > Streptophyta > Magnoliopsida > Solanales > Solanaceae > Nicotiana > Nicotiana noctiflora. The sequence goes on from JASVEL010014139.1 coordinate 107,806, forward strand.
TATCCCAAAGCTTGAAGCAATGAATGGAGTAACATAAGACAAGGAGGACCCTGGATCAATAAGGGCATAGCAATCAATAGTTTGAACGGACAGGATACCTGTAACAACATCTGGAGAAGCCTCGACATTATGGTGGCCACTCAAAGCATAGAATCGGCTAGGTCCACCCCTACCACGAGCTCTACCCCTAGCCGCATCGCATCCTGGTAGAGCTGGAGGACGCTCTGATGATGTAGCAACTAAAGAACCGGATGACTGGGCAGATCCCCTACCCATACCCTAACTGAGCGCACGACAGTCCCGCTGGATGTGACCTCTCACCCTGCACCTATAGCATTATCGGGATATCTAGATAGCAAGTCTCTATGAAATCTCCCACACTTGGGGCATGTGGTCCTCCCCTGCTGCTGAGACCTCACTCCTGGACGACCGTACTGATGGGACCTCCTACTATCTGAACTTGGTCTCGACTGACTACTCTGTTGATAACAGTGCACGAATGGTGGTGTACTCACTGAGGTCTGAACATATGACTGGGATGGCCGTGATGACCATATCCTTGGAACTGGTCTCCCTGAGTGACCCATTGACCGGGCCTTGCTGCTACTCTCCCTTTCTGCACGAATCTTCAACTTCCTAGCCTCTGTGGCCTGAGCGAACCCCAAAATCTTCCCATAATTCATATCTGAGTGTAAAGCCATTGTAGCAGCCTTATTTACCACCAAAGGACTAAGGCCCTGGACAAATCGCCGAACTCGAGCATCCATGATTGACAATAACTGAGGAGCATACTTGGAAAATCTCACGAACTCCATGTGGTACTCCCAAACACTTATACTGCCCTATTTGAGAACCTCCAACTCAGTGGCACGGGCTGCCAATGTCTCGGCAGGCAAGAAATGGTCCATGAAGGCATCTACAAACTTATCCCATCTATCCGGAGGCCTCCCCTCCTCACGGGAATCCTCCCACATCTCAAACCACAAACGCGCTGCTCTCTTCAGCCTATATCTTTGTATCCTTCATCACTCTAAGGGTCTTATATATATCCTCAAGGAAATCCTACGGATCGGCTTCTGGGTCTGTGCCTGAGAATTCTGGAGGGGCCAACCGCAAGAGCGGGTGGACTGTGGAGCCAAAGGAATCTCCCCGTCCGCTAGAGGATGCGGGGGCATCATGGGATCTCCGGGCCTGGGCGGCCACTGGCTGTGTTAACATATGAATGGCTCCCCTCGGATCCTCATTAGAGATACCGGAGCCCGAAGCGGGAAACTGTATTTGAGTCGGGAACACTGGCAGGAGAAATGGTGGTATCCTCTGCCGCGGCTGGAATAGGGACACTTGGGTTTTGAACAGATGGGTCAGGCAAATTCGGGACTGGTGGGTCATTCTCTCCCACGGCATCGGGTACATGATTAACAGCTGCACTTGGGCCGGCATTGGCCCTAAGGCCGAGTCTAGCCTTCTTCTTAGGTGCCATATTCTGAAAATTTGGGAACAAGGCGCGAATTAGACACAGATATTTCCTCATTGCACTTTACCGCACGATATAGATTAATCAAAGAAATAGGTAAATTCCTAAATGCCCGTGTAGCCCCCTACTTATATGATGTGGTCGACAACACACCTATAAGAAGGGCACTACTAGACACGGCTCCGAGACATCCTAGGACACTTTAAAAACCATAGGCTCCGATACCAAGTTTGTCACGCCCCAAATCGAGGGACATGACCGGCGCCCTGACCGAGTTGCCCCAGTCAAGCGGACCCGGGTGCCTTTCATTCCCACGCGTTAACCCTGTGTTGATTGTTTCTCATTAACCAAATATTTTACCAATAATGACTGATTTCATAATGCATAAACATAACCATGTGATTGATTCACTAACAAGTTCATAATTTATATTTACAACGCCCCATACATATACATAGGCCACAATCCCACAGTTTACATGTCTATGGAGCCTCTAGGATACAAAAAGGGAAATACAATACTTGCCGGTAACAAGGCTCCGGCTATACCTTACAAAACCAAAATGAAATCTAAACCGAGTGGCATGAACCACACAAGGCCCCAGAGGAAGAAAGGGGCTCACCAAAACGGGCAGTGGAAGGAGAAGGATACTACTGCCGATGAGCTGAAGTGCCTGCTACTGATCCACCTACAATCATGACACGAATGTAGCGCCCCGGCAAAAGGGACGTCAGTACACTTGAATTGTACTGGTATGTATGGACAAACTTTGTCCCAAGTAAACTCAAGCCATTAAATTACATCAACAATTAATTAAGCCAGAGCCAACCATGTTTCCACATTTTCCTCATTTCAAATAATTCTCACACAAAGCACTTTCTACAATCAACCAATTTAACAATAACCAATCAATCACGTAAAGCACAAGTAGTCAAACAAAGGGGCAATCGGTGCCCCACAGGTTGCAAACTCTCCTGCTGTCTCCTTTCACAATTTCACATTATTGATTTTTGTATCAATTTTCAATAGCGATTTCGATCGCTTTCCATCCTTATTGCCCATGACCACCCTTATTACCTCGGCCACCCTTATCACCCCAACCCACACCTTATTTCCCCACGTTGCGGCGCGCAACACGACCCCGCCTTACAGTTGAAAACACAACAATTTCAAACAGGAGATAAGGTACTACACACAATTTCAACAAGTTCAAATAAGCAACTTACACATTGGTTCATGTTCTCAATTTCTTCTCAATTCAATATCACCACCATGTTACAATATTTCCACAATTCAAGTGTTTCATCTCTTTCCACAATAAACCAATTCTCAAGTGTTTCGTTTGTTTTCCACAAGGTGCCATATAGGCCATCATAGTCATTATTCACAATTCTTTTGCCAAATTAAACTCTCATTTTACATCACTCATAGCTCAACAACAAACTTTGAATATCCAACAACAACATCAAGAATTTCACACAATTTGTCAATTTAACATGAAACAAACAAACTTCACACATATAGGCGATTTCACAAGAATCAAAATTAGCCATACATACCTGGTGATGAGTTTTCTTCCGTTAACTTCCTACTTTATGCTTACCCACGCTATCTTACTCTTGCCAACCTTGTTCTTGAAGACTCTTACTTCTACTCGCTTCTTTTTACTAAAAATCAAGTTCAATAATCATGCATGAGTGTAAAAATTCTATTTTCAAAAGCTATTATATGCAAACCTCTCTTTACCCAATTTAAAACTGAAAATCAAAGAAAATAGTTAGGGTTTTTACCTTGAAAAGATTGGGGAAGTTGAATCTTTGCCCTAGAATCCTTTGAACTAAGATGATTGGAACAATCTTTGAAGATGAAAGATTTCTCTCTCTAAAAACCCTCTCTTCTCTCTCTAATTTTTGGTAAGATGATATGATAAAATGAAGAAGAAGTGTGTTATATTAAAGAAGAGATCGGGTCAAAATGTTACAAAAATCTGGGCCGGGGTCAATTATGCGGTGCACTATGCGACCGCAGAATCAACATGCGGTCCGCATAGTGACCGCAGAATTGCCCCAAATTTTACACAGGTTCTGTTAAGGAATGCGGCCAGAATGCGGTCCGCATGTTTGATCTGCGGTCGCAAAGTGCACCGCAGATTTGACATGCGATCGCATATCGACCGCACTTTTCAACACGATTTTGGGCAACTCTCTGGAACGTTTTGCGGCAAGAATGCGGTCCGCATGTCAGGTTTGCGGTCGCATTCTTGACCGCTTTATGCAAAGTTCTCCAAGCGTATGTTTTGCCACAGTTCAGAGGCTTTCTTGTGATATCTGGTATCCAGTGAGGGTGTTCACGTTGATCCGAAGAAGATAAAGGCAGTTTGGAGTTGGTTTAGACCATCCTCATCCACAGAGATTCATAGTTTTCTTGGGTTGATAGGATATTATCGCTGATTTGTCAAGGGATTTTCCTCCATTGCATCGCCCTTGATAAAGTTGACTCAAAAGGGTGCTTCATTTGTATGGTCGTATGTGGGTAAGGAGAGCTTTCAAAAGCTCAAGACAGCTTTGACCATATCTCTAGTATTGGTTTTTGCATCAACATCGGGTTCATATATCGTATATTGTGATGCTTTGAGAGTTGGGATTGGTTGTGTATTTATGCAGGAGGGTAGAGTTATTACTTATGCTTCTCATCAATTTAAGCCTTATGAGAAGAACTACCATGTTTATGATTTAGAGTTAGCTTCCATAGTTCATGCATTGAAGATTTGGAGGTATTACCTGTATGGCATATCTTGTGAGGTATTCACTGATCATCGCAGTCTTCAGCATTTGTTCAAATAGAAGGATCTTAATTTGTGGAAGCGAAGATGGCTAGAGTTTCTTAAGGATTATGATATTACTATTTTGTATTATCTAGGGAAGGCCAATGTAGTAGATGATGCTTTGAACAGATAGACTATGAGTATGGGGAGTTCGGTGTAAATTCCAGTTGGGGAGAGGCCCCTTGCAATTTATGTTCAAGCCTTGGCCAATCAGTTTGTGAGACTAGATGTTTCAGAGCCTAGTCAGGTGTTGGCTTGTGTGGTTTCTCGGTCTTCCTTATATTATCGCATCAGAGAAAGCCACTATGATGATCTACATTTGCTTGTCGTTAAGGACAATGTTCAGAATGATAATGCCAGAGATATAACCATTGGTAATGATGGTGTTTTGAGGATTTGGGTAGGATGTGCGTGCCCAATGTGGATAGGCTTTGGAATTTGATATTGGATGAGGCCCATAACTCACAGTATTTCATTCATCCGGGTGATGTAGAGATGTTTCACAGTCTTAGACAGCATTATTGGTGGAGGATAAAGATGGATATTATAGTGTTTGTAGCTTGGTGCCTCAATTGACAGTAGGGTAAATATGAGCATTAGAGACTTGGTTGCTTACATCAGCAGATGGTTATTCCCGAGAGGAAGTGGGAGAGGATCACTATGGATTTTGTTACCGGACTCCCAAAACCTTTGAAGAAGTTTGATGCTATTTAAGTGATTGTAGACAGGCTTACCAAGTCCGTGCACTTCATTCCTACTTGTACTGCTTATTCTTCAGAGCGGCTGGTAGAGATTTATATTCTGGAGATTGTTCGATTGCATGGTCTCCCAGTTTCTATTATATCAGATCGGGGCATATAGTTTACCTCTCAATTTTGGCTGACTGTTCCGTGAGAGTTGGGCACTCAGGTACAGTTGCGCACAACCTTTCACCCTCAGACTAATGGTCAGTCTGAGCGCACTATTCAGATACTAGAGGATATGCTACATGTCTGTGCTATTGACTTTGGAGAGTCGTGGGATCGATTTCTACCACTTACAGAGTTTGCCTATCAATTATTCAGATGGACCCATTGAGACTTTGTCTGGGAGGCGGTGTAGATCTCCAGTTGGTTGGTTCGAGCCTGGTGAGGCTAGGCTATTGGGGACAAATTTGGTTCAGGCTGCTTTAGATAAAGTAAAGGTAACTCAGGAGAGACTCCATACAGCGCAGTCAAGGCAGAAGAGTTATGGAAACGGGAAGGTTCGATATGCATCTTACATGGTGGGTGAAAAAGTCATGTTGAAGGTTTCACCCACAAAAGGTGTTATGAGATTCGAAAAGAAGGGGAAATTGAGTCCACGGTTCATTGGACCATTTGAGGTACTTCGGAGGATAGGGGAGGTGGCTTATGAGCTTGCCCTGCCACCCAGGTTATCGAGCGTGGATTCAATTTTTCATGTTTCTATGCTTCAGAAGTATATTAGAGACCTATTCCATGTTCTGGATTTTAGTACGATTCAGTTGGAGAGTGGTTTGACTTATGATGTAGAGCCAACAGCCATTTTGGAGCATCAGGTTCGAAAGTTGAGGTCAAAGGAAGTTGCTTCAATGAATGTGCAGTGGAAGGATCGGCCGGTGAAAGAGGCTACTTGGGAGACCGAGCAAGATATGCGGAGCATATACCCTTACCTATTTGAGGCTTCAGGTATATTTCATGACTCGATCGAGGACGAGCGTTTAATTAAGTTGGGGAGGATGTAACGACCCAACCCGTCATCTCATAAGTTAGGGCCCCATTTTCCCTATTTTTTCTTCTTTATGCTTCGTTATCCCTGTTTTATGTTGTTGAGTTGATTGGCCTGGGTTTGGAGTGAATTTTGTTATAAATGAGACACCTAGTCTCTTTAAGGAAGGCTTAGTTTGGAAAAAGTTAACAGGATGTTGAATTATGTGTTAGAAGGCTCGGATGTGATATCTGATTATTCAGTTAGCTTTGGGGGATGATTTGTGACTTATGAGTGTTATCGGAACTGGTTTTGGATGTCCGGTATAGAATTAGGCTTGAATTTGCAAAGTTAGTATTTTGGTGATTTATGGTGGATAGGTAATATTTTTATCCGAGGGTCGGAATGGAATTTTGAGAGTTGTTGTAGCTTTGTAATGTGATTTGGGATGTGTGTGTAAAATTTCAAGTCATTCTGAGGTGAATTGGTTTGGTTTTTTTATCAAATGCGTGTTTTGGAAGTTTTAGAAGAACTTAGGCTTGAATTCGATGTAATTTGATGGTTTTGGTGTTATTGGAGGTGTTTTGACGATTGAAACAAGTTTGAATGATGTTTTAGGATGGTTTGGTACTTTTGGGTGAGGTCCTAGGGGCCTCGGGGTGATTTCGTATGGCTAACGAAAGGTTTTTGGGACTTAGGAAAGTGCAGAAATTTCTGCTGGTGTTCCGTCAGGTGTTCTTCTATGCGATCACATAGTTATGGATGCGATGGCATAGGGAGATTTGGGGCAGCATAACTTTGTTCTATGTGATTGCGTATGAGGTATTGCGATCGCATAGTCTTGGGGTGGTATTTTCGCGATCATAGGAGTGTGTGTGCGATCGCATTGAGCTAAAGGGGCAGTGCATTGCGATCGCAGATGTGTGTATGCGATCACATAGGGTAAAATTTGGAGCAGGGAATTTGTGCTTCGCGGTCGCAAATGTTTTCCCGCAATCGCATAGGCAGAAGTTCAGGAGCTAGACAGAAGTGTTTAAAACATTTCATCCGCGATCCTAAGTCATTTTTCCACCATTGTTGAACATTCTTAGAGCTCTTTGGGAGAAATTGAAGAGGGATTCGAAGAGGATTGATAGGAGGTAAGTTTATAAACTCAAAATGCCATTATATTGTGAAATTAACCTTGAAATGCTAGAATCATCTCCGATCCGATTTAGCAAAGCGGAAGCCAATAGCTTCGCTATAACGACTACGTTCCAGTTTGGATTTCATGGAAATTTAGCTAAACGGGGAAGAACTAGGACTTGCGATTTTAAGATTTTAAATTGGGATTTGAGAGGTCATTTGGCCTTTGATTTTGGTGTTGTTTATGTGCATAGACTCGTGGTAACATAAAGAACCTGTCGTTGTAAAAAAATCTGAGTTTCGAGAAGTGTGTCCAGGGCTCGGGTTTTGCTAATTTCGAGATTTTCATATATTTTTGATTTTTTTTGCTTGGGCTTTGTTCCCTTAGCATAATGTGATGTATTCACTCAGTTTTTAGTCAGATTCGACAGTAGAGGAGGTCGATTTGAGAGGCAAGGGCATAGCGAGCTAGATCTTTGACCGAGTTAAGGTGAGTAATAATTGTAAATGGTATCTTGAGGGTTTGAAACCCTAGATTTCCACAACGTAGTGCAATGTAGAGGTGAGACTCATGTTGTATGATGAGTGTGGGGTCTATTAATATTAGGGATTATGACTTGGTCCATCCCGATTGATTATTTTACCATATTTTGATTGAAATATGATCATTATCATTATGAATTTTGCTAGTTGCCATGTTTGGGGCCTCGTGCCGACCTGTAGAATCCTTAGGGGCATTATGATTGATTTCCCTCAGTTTACTTATTAAAAATCACATCTTCAGTCATGCTTCTATTTTTTTAAACAATGTGAACCTGTTTTATAAGTGTTAATCCTAAATGAGGGAAATATGTGGGTTGAGATACCTACCTTATATTATTGTGTCCTAAAATGACTAGGAGGGGTTGAGAACCCAATAGTGAGGATGTTATATATGTTATGGATGGGGTTACACGCTGCAGAAAATATATGGATCAGACTGCACACCGCAGTAAATATTTATGTGGATCGAGATGCACGACGCAACAATATAGTCTTTGGAGTGTAAGAGCCCCTCCCAGAGTTTTCACACCCCCAGTGAGCGCAGTCAACTATTTATATGGATCGGGATATGCACCACAACGATGTATGGATCAGGTTGCGCACCACAGCGATTATTTTGATTTTTATGATTGTGAGAAATATATGGTTGCTGTGTACGAGGAACGAATTTATACTTGTTAAATACTTGATAAACTACTTGTTTTATCTAATCTAAAGAGATTTCACTTGACTTATTTACTATTTTTGCTGCTTTGAGTTGATTTACTACTTGATATAGAACTGCTTAGTGTCTTTATGTTACTTCTTATTGTTAGTCATTATTTATGATTATTACTCACTAGGTTAGAGTAATCACATTACTCCCTGTAACTTGCGTGCAGATCCTGTGTTTCCGGGGTATAATGGGAGCTTTTTTGATGATTATCATCCACCGGAGTCATTGAGGTAGGGTGCATGGCGTCTATATACCCAATTTCTCCCACTATCTTTAACTTTTCAGGGTTCTAGACTATCTCTGTATTAGGTTGTTTTAAAGACTTATATTAGAGGCTCTTCACTTGTGACATCAAATCTATATGGATTATGTAGTAGGATTATTATTTGAAATTCTGCATGTTAAACTCTTATATCAGACTTCTAGTATTATGACTTGATAATTTATTTGTTTTAGTTAATAATGAACTACAAGAGGATTGAGTTAAGGTTGTTAAATTGTCATTCTTGCCTAGTAGTGTGTTGAGCGCCATCACGACCGGAGTTGGGGTCGTGACAAAAAACATAATAATGTAAATTAAATGTTACGACACACCTTTCATGGTTTTACTCGCATCCTCATATGATAATGTAATGAAACATGATAATGTAAATAAAATGGCACGACATCACCCTTCGCGGTTTTATTCTCATCCTCTCATGACAATATGAATGAAATAATACAGTATCACCCTTTGTTCCTTATTCTCTTTCTCACATTATGATGTATATGTAATGGCATGAAATCACGCTTCGTGCTTTAATATCTTCCTTACCAAGAACATGTATATCAATAATAAGCAAGGTAGAAAGCATGAATAACATTAAGGAGAGTGATCAAGTGAATATTCAAAATGAACATCAACCACAACTTTCAATCTAATAACAATTCAATAAACCTCAAGAACCATATTGTTGAAGTATTTTAACAAGTCTAAAAACTGATCTTCAACTCAAGTGTAGAATCCAATATCTAGAATAACGGTCGCAGCGATATATTAATGATTAAGAATAGTGATGACCGAATTTAACATATCAACAGTTTCACCAAAATCCGTCAAATTTTAATCAAGTTATAATAAGCTAAATCTTGATTTCTAGCATTTAATTTCATATTCTTAGTAATCTAGCAGTCACATAATTGTACAAGACACAATTAATCGTATAATTTTACCCAAGAGCATCATTAACCCTGGCACATGCATATATGCTCACCTTATATATGTATCACCTGCGCATGTAGCAAACAATGTCAATTAGTAGGAAAATTCTCCCAACAAAGTTCGGCAAGACACTTACCTCAAACAAGCCAAATCTATTCACTAAAAGCGCCATCCCGCTCAAATCATCCTCTGAACGACTCGAAATTAAACAAAAGTAATTCAAAATCATCAAATAATGACATAAGAAGCCAAATCAACCGATAAAACTGACAAAACCACTTAATTACGAGTCCAGCCAAATAAATTTCACTTAATTTCGAGTCTGAATCGATGTCGAAAACTAAAAATTTACTTTAAGAAAGTTTAGACAAAAACTCTCAATTTATCTTTTGAAATCATCAATCAAGTGCCAAAAAACGAAGTTTGGAATCATGGAATGTAATTAATACCGACTAGTAAATACTTACCAATCCATATTGTAAAAATTGCTTCCAAAATCGCCCAAATCTGAGATGTATTTCAGAATACGATTAAATTCCTAAAACCTTCGAAATAGATTACGTTATAAACATTGTCTAGGTATAATCTTCATGATTGTGGGACCAGCTTCACAATCACGAAGCACAAAATGCACAGCCTCGAAGAATCTCTATGCGAATGTAGCTCTAGTCTCGCGTGGTGATAAATATCTGCATAGAATAACGCAAATGCGGGCGTAGCAGCGCGAATGCGATGAAGAAGTCATGAAGACATCCCATCCTATCTCTACAATGTGTGAACATGTAACCACTTGCATGAACGCGGTGTTCAAGTTCCAACAACCTACACGAACATGATGTTCAAGTTCTAGAAAACTCTGTGAGTGCTTTCACACATGCGAATCTTTTAGTCGCATTTGCGATCTCGCAAGTGCGAGCATTCTTCTGCTTCTATGGTTGCCCATGAATACACTACGTCCTTTTTTGCGATCTCACACACACAGATGCGAGTGAATCCCTCTGCACATGTGCTCCACAGCCTCCTCATTGAACCCCGCTTATGCGCCCCATACGCTGCATCTGTGGCTATGCAGATGCGGAAATACCCATGAACCTGCGACCACTACACACACCTTCCCGAGCTGCTTCTGCGCTCCCCTGTAGCTTCTACGAGCTTGCACATGCAATCAATATTCTGCAGGTGCAATCACACTCGACACGGTGCACTACAATAGTCTTTCAGTTGCAAACTTGATCCGCTAACTATCCGAACTCCACCCGAGGCCTCCTGGACCTCAATCAAATATACCAACAAGTCCTAAAATATGATACAAACTTAGTCGTGCCATCAAATCACACCAAACAACAACAAAAACACAAATCACACCTCAAACTAAGAAATTCCAACTTCTACAATCAATGCCGAAACCTATCAAATCACATCTGATGGACCTCAATTTCGCACACAAGTTGTAAATGACACAACAAACCTACTTCAACTCCTAAAAACAAAACCCGAGCACGGTAGGCACAAAGTAAACTTTCCGTCAAACTTTAAAATTTCCAAAGCTTCTAATTTTCCATCATTCGCCATTGCAAGCCTAAATCAACTATGGATCTCCAAATCACTATCCGGACACACTCCCAGGTCAAAAATTACCATAAGGAGCTATCAAACCCCTCAAAACTCCATTCCGAAGTCGTTTACACATAAGTCAACATCTAGACAATATTTTCAAATTAAGTTTCCAACCTCGAGATTAAGTGTCTCGTCGCATTCCAAAACATCCTTGGAACTGAATCAACTATCTCGTCAAGTCATATAGCATTAATTAAGCATAATATGAGCAATAAATAGGGAACGGGACTACAACACTCAAAACCTATCGGATCGTCACATAATGCTTTTTCCAGCCTTTGGCGATTACTTGAAGTGTTCAGTGTTAATGGTACAAAATATTATAGTCAAAAGATTAATAAAGGAAAAGATCTGAAAACGAAAGAAAGTAGATAAAGGGAAAGAGAAAAGGAGTCTCACGATGATAGACATACGTGTGAAACATTCTGAATAATGTTTATTAAGCAACTTCATAATTGTTAGCGTTAAGTGCATGCACAGACAGTCAAATTTCACAAAATTAAAGACCATAAGTAACAAACACAACACAACTATCAAAAGAGAGTCCGGCTCCTCGAATTTTTGCTTTTATCAAGAAAGTTAAAGCTTTAATGAGTGATGAGTTAAGTAACATTTTGTTCTACGGGGTGCTTATGGAACTTTTACTTTCTTGGTTCTTTCACTTTCTTATCAACAAATGTTATTACTCCTCTTTAAAAAAAAAAAAATTGAAGTTTAGAGCTCCTTTTGCTCTCCCACGTGGAATGGCGAAGCCATAACTTTTATTGAAAAGTATCAAAACATATAAAAATAAATATAAAAAAATTAAAGAAAATAAATATATACAGTATATATGCTAATTGGGAGGGGTTTAATATATATATATATATATATATATATATATATATATATATATATATATATATATATATATATATATATATATATATGCAATTTTTTAACCTACTTAAACAGTGTATTTTTTTAGCAAGGTGGTCAGTAGCTGCGTGACCAGAAAAGGAAAAGAAAAAAAAACACAAAGGCACAAGCTTAATTAATGGGGATTTAGAAGAAAGCAATTGGCCATTATATCCAATTATTATCTAAGCTTTGTACCCTAATGATATTGAAAAGACATATTTTGGGTAATGCCATAAACTGTACACGTTTCCAAATCTGTGCTGAGGGGCAAAGTTTTTTCTGAAAGAAATGTCGCCATTTCATTTGTCTAGAAAACCACTACGTTAGCTCATTACCTACGAAGACTATCTCCACCAAGGCACTGCGCTTTTGGTTTTGGATAATAATATTTTCAATAATTTAATCTATGTTATCTCAGGGATTTTTCTTTTTCTAAACTTCGAAAAACAAGAAAAGCTAGTATTATTTAATTAGAGAGGAATAAAGTAGATTATATTGTACGAGGGCAAATCGGATGAATGATAAGGCTAGTACGTACATACACGTGGCCGACTCGGATGAAGTATAGGCCGGGGACGCACATTCCTTATGAGGCCGACGACATTCGGAGACGTCCTCCCTCACGACCGCACGTCGAGAAGGATATTCCCCCGTCCGTAGTGGCGCGTCGACGAGCCAGTCTAGATGGACGTCCTCAACTCCCCTCTCCTTGTATTTCTGTTATAATAGTAGTGGTCTTAGGGCGATGTAATATTTTGGCGAGGGGACCGTTCCCCTATATAAAGGAGGGTCCCTCTCATTTGTAAGATGAGGATTGATCATTAATAATACAACTCTTTCTTTCTCTATCATTTTTCTCTCTATTATCATCATTTTACCGCTCACTTGTTCTTTATACTTGATTAAATCTTATCATCTTCTTATAAAGATAACCTATATATACCAATCCAACAATCGATCTTCAGCATATATTACCATTGATTCCGATTGTCCCTTTATTTATATTGATTGATTTGTTCAAAGGTGTTCAACAACTTTTGAGTCAAACAATTCAGCGCCATCTGTGGGGATTTCGAGAATCAAACTCGTAGTATACATTCGCAAGATCCGATTATCGAAAAAAGTTTTAAAATGGCTGAAAATAACACACGACCTAAGGCTGTGGCAGAAGTTGCCACAAACCTCCTGAGTGCCATGAACGAGGCTGGTGGTAGCACAACCATCAACATTACTCCCTTTGCCGCGCCTGAAGTAGAAGCCTCGCCTACCCTGCAGGAAACAACCTTATTACCCCGCAGGAAAGAGACACCTCCGATCCAAAAGAGGCACCCCCAGCAGTCAAGAGGCTGCTGGAAGAGTGGCTGACCAGCACCCTGAGCAGCCTAGTGGAAAAGCCACCACGAGGCTGCGAGAATGCAGCACCAGCAACAAGCAACACCACCGCGACAGATGAACAGGAAGAAACACGGACCAACGGCTAACTCCTCGAGACACAAACACACGATGATACACTAGCCTCCATCCTCAGAAAAATGAAGGAAATGGAAGGCGAAAACCAGGTCCTCCGCGACCAGATGAAGGAACACCAAGATAGGGTTGATAAGATTCTCGGGGCGCCTAAACTACTACCCAGACGGGATGTAGGAAGGTTTGTGGAACAACTCTACTCCGAAGAAGAGGCACCCTACACCATCTCGAAAACCATTCAAGATGCCCCCATACCTAAAGGTGTACGACGGGACCACCGACCCCGAGGACCATCTCATCCACTATGTCATTGCAGTAAAAGGTAATGACTTGTCCAAAGAACAGGTACCATCGGTGCTGCTGAAGAAGTTTGGCAAAACGCCGACCGGAGGAGCGCTAACCTGGTACTCTCAACTACCCGCCAAGGCGATCTCGACCTTCGAGGAAATGGCAGATAAGTTCATCACCGCGCATGCCGGCGCTAAGAAAGCAGAAGCAAGGGTGAACGACATATTCGCCATCAGACAAACCATAGGCGAAGGCCTCAGTGACATCCTCGCCAGATTAAATAGGGTAAGAATGAGCCTGCCAAATGTGTCGAAGGGAATGGCGGTAGCGGCCTTCTAGAACGGACTTAGCAGGGACGGCTCCAAAGCTACCAAAAAACTGTTGAGCCGGCTTATGAAGTACCTTCCCATGACCTTGGAAGAGATCTATAATACCTACTGCGCTGAGGTACAGGCAGATGAGGAGGATCATAACGGGCTAACCCGACGGCTAGCGGTCGTGCACCCGGACACAAGGAGAGATCGACTGCATGAGGGACACCGTGAACTCTCCCCTCATCCCAGCAAGGAACGACACCAACCCTACACGAGATCTTCGCTTCCGCCCCTGCGTTATACAGACGTCCTGCAACGTCACCTCGCCCCACTCAGGAATGATCGAGTTACGCCCCCTCTACTTTCTTCACATAAGTTTTGTGTTTCACCCTCAGAAATGGTGTACGCACTGGAGAAACTCGGCACTAAGGTGCAGTGGCCCCAAAAGATGAAATCAGACCCAGCCACGAGGAAATCAAACGTCCTATGCGAGTTCCATCATGAACAAGGGCACCGGATTGAAGACTGTATCGGTCTACGGCAGGATGTCATCAGAATGCTCAACCACGGTTACCTGAAGGAGCTTCTCAGCGACAAAGGGAAAGTTCATTTTGCGCGCGGACGGGAGCACTCCCGGGGACCCCCAAAGCCGCCCTCTCCGACACGTACGGTAAACATGATCGTCGGAGAGGGGGACGACGTCACCATCAATCACGTCAAATTCGCCAGCACACACCGACTAAAGAGGACCATCTCCCACGAACGGTACGATGACCTCGAAAGAAGTATCACCTTCAATAAGTCTGACGCCGACGGTTTGTGTTTCCCTCGTTATGATGCTTTAGTTATTACTCTACGTATCATTGATATTGATGTCAGGAGAGTCATGATCGATGACGGAAGCGGCGCCTGCATCATTCATCCGAGAGTCCTCTCACAGATGGGACTCGAGGATAGAATAACCCCCACGTGCATAACTCTAACTAGTTTTAACAATGCAGTAGAGCGCACATCAGGAGAGGTGACCCTGCCCGTCCTCGCGGGAGGTGTCACCCTGGAAAGTACCTTCCACGTGATGAACCAGGAGACGACCTACAACATCATCATTGGGTGCCCATGGATACACGCTATGCGAGCGGTCCCGTCAAGCCTGTACCAAGTAATCAAATTACCTACCCCATGGGGAATATTCAGCATCAAAGGGGAGCCACGCACAGCGCAAAAATATTACAAGATAACTCAAGACTGCGCCCACACCAAGAAATTAAGCGGGGCGAGTGCGCAGGCATAGCAATCAACCATGTTGGGGACCCAAGCGAACCCGGCGGCCAACGCCATAATTGATCCAGACAACATAGAAGCCTGCAACGCTACGGTTGAGGAGCTCGACCCAGTTCAGCTAGACCAAAACGACCCCGAGAAGAAGGCCTACATCAGTCACAGACTCGTCAATCTGGGTAAGTACCATGAATTCTTGACTAAACATGCAGACACATTTGCTTTTTCCCATGCAGACATGCCAGGGGATCTCGCCAGATATCACCACTCACCGGCTCAACGAGGATCCATTACATCCACCAGTAAAACAAGTCAGGAGAAAGTTCAATGCTGCCATTAATGAGGCGGTCCGATAGAAGGTAGACAAGTTGCTGGCCAACGGTTCTGTCAGAGAGTCAAATTACCCGCAATGGGTCGTTAACGTGGTGATGGTCAAAAAGAAAAGCGGAAAATGGATGATTTACGAGGATTTCGCCGACCTAAACAAGGCCTACCTTAAGGACTCTTTCCCTCTGCCTCACATCGACCAACTAATCGACGCCACCGCCGGACACGATCTATTAAGCTTCTTGGACGCCTATTCCGACTATAACCAAATTCTGATGGCCGAGGAAGATCAGGAGAAAACCACCTTCATCACCCACCAAGGCAACTACTGCTACAGGGTGATGCCCTTCGGGCTAAAGAACGCGAGGGATACTTACCAGAGGTTGGTCACTAGGATGTTCAAGGAACAACTTGGGAAGACCATGGAGGTTTACATCAACGACATGCTAGTCAAATCAGCAAGGAAGGAGGATCATATCGACCACTTGTGATAGACCTTCGAAATATGAACAGCTATGGAATGAAGCTGAACCCCGAAAAATGCGCTTTTGGCGTTGCGTCCGGGAAATTCCTTAGCTTCCTTGTATCATAGAGAGGGATCGAGTTCAACCCCGACAAATTAAGGCGATTGCCTCGATACCCGAAACACTTACCAGCAAGAAACATGTTCGGAAGTTGACAGGCCGAATAGCCGCCCTCTCTCGCTTCATCTCCCGATCGTCGGACAGGTGCCACAAATTCTTCAGTGTGCTGAGAAAAGATAACGGGTTTCACTAGAATGACGAATGCGTCAAAGCCCTCCAAGAGTTGAAAACGTATCTGACGTCCCCACCACTGTTGGCAAAGGCAGAACCAGGCGAACCCCTACTGACATATCTAGCGGTCTCAGAGGTTGTGGTCAGCGCAGTGCTCGTCTGTGAACAAAAAGGTATGCAATCACCTATCTATTACATTAGTAAGACTCTAGTGGACGCCGAGACTCGGTACCCACACCTCGAGAAGTTGGCATTTGAATTGGTCACGGCTTCCCGAAAGCTGAGACCTTACTTCCAATGCCACCCCATCCGGGTAGTGACCACCTTCCCTCTAAGAAGCATCCTGCACAAGCCCAAACTGTCGGGCCGTCTCGCCAGATGGGATATAAAGCTCAGCGAGCACGATATCACCTATGTCCCCAGAGCCGCCATCAAATCACAAGTCCTCGCCGACTTCATAACCGACTTCACTGCCAAAATCTCGCCTGAGGTAGAGAAGGAGGCCCTACAAATGGCTCCTAACATCGACCCTTGGATACTCCACAGTGGGGCCACGAACGCTTCGGGATCGGGACTGGGACTCATTCTCGAAGTCCCTACGAGCTAAGTCATTCGCCAGTTTATATAATGCCCCAAGATGACTAACAACGAAGTAGAGTACGAAGCTGTTATTGCAGGTTTGAAACTGGCCGCCAGGTCCCACCGGCTGATCCAGCATTGCGACTGGCAACTTGTGGAAAATCAAGTCGCCGGGACTTACCAAATCAAGGAGCAAAGGTTATAGAAATATTAAGTCGAGGTCTGTAAACTGATGGCCCAATTCGACGAATGTCGCTTCGAACAAGTTCGTAGGGTACATAACGCCGAAGCCGACGGGCTGACTGAACTGGCCGCAGCAGCCACTAACCTAAGCAAGGAGAGCACCGTCACCCTCATGCACTCTGCCATCAACCTCATCGAGGTATTCTCTCTGAACCTAACTAGGGACTGGCACAATCAGTTTGTGTCATACTTGCAGGAAGGTCACCTACCACACGACAAAAAAGAAGCCAGAAAGCTTCGCACACAGGCAGCAAGATATTGCCTGATGAATAATGATCTCTATAAAAGAACTTTTGGAGAACCCCTGGCTAAGTGCCTAGGACCTAACCAGACGACACCGGTATTGGAAGAGGTCCATGAGGGTCATTGCGGCACCCATACGGGAAATCAAGCACTCGTATAGTGCCTGATACAGGCCGGTTATTATTGGCCTACCATGAAAAAGGACGCGACAGAATACGTCCGATGATGTGAAAAATGCCAAACATTTGATCCCATGATACATCTGCCGGGGGAACCCCTCCACTCGGTCACATACCCATGGCCCTTCATCAAATAGGGAATGGATATAGTCGGACCGCTACCTGTCGGACGAGGAAAGGTATGCTTTTTATTTATTTTAACCGACTACTTTTTTAAGTCGGTAGAAGCAGGTGCCTATACCCAAATCCACGAGCAAGATGTCATAGCCTTCATCTGGAAAAACATCATATGTCGCTTCGGCATCCCTAAAGAAATAACGTGTGACAACGGACGATAGTTCATAGGATAAAAGACAACCGACTTTTTGACAAATGGCGCATCAAAAGAATACTCTCAACGCCATATCACCCAGCCGCCAACGGCCAAGCGGAATCATCCAACAGGACCATATAAACATCCTAAAGAAAAAAGTTGAAGACGCCAAGGGATTGTGACCTGAGTTGCTACCAGAAGTATTATGGGCACATAGAACCACCCCCAAATCCTCCACAGGAGAGACTCCCTACTCATTAGTCTACGGAACCGACGTCATCATACCAGTCGAAGTCGGCGAACCAAGTCTCAGATACTCGAACACAAGCGGAGATGATAACGACGCGAGCCGATTACAAAACTTGGACGAAGCCGAAGAAAGAACAGAAATGGCCACATCGGGTTAGTGGCCCAAAAATAGCAGGTCGAAGGATACTACAACAAAAGGACGAAAATTCGTCCACTCAAGACAGGCGACTATGTGCTAAAAGCCAAAACACTGGCATCCAAAGATCCCGACGAGGGGAAGTTGGGCACCAATTGGGACGGACCCTACAAAATCATCGCAGCAGCAGACAAGGGCTCCTTCAAGCTGGAGACCATGGACGGAAAGATACTCCAAAATAACTGGAATATCTCACACCTCAAACGTTTCCACTTCTAAGAGGCATCCCCCAAGCCGTACTCTTTTTCCCTCATCCGAGTTTTGTCCCAATTGGGTTTTCTCAGAGAAGTTTTTAATGAGGCGACGAAAGAGATGCCCGGAATCGTTTGCAAGGTTATTCTGATACACCAAGCGTACCGCCAACCGGCACGAATGGTGCATCACAGGGACTAGGGCTACGACCATAATGTATAAAGGGCTACGACCATAATGTGTAAAAGGCTATGGCCATCTCCAATGAATAAAAGGCTACGGCCATCTCCAATGAATGAAAGGCTACGGCCATCTCCAATGAATAAAAGGCTAAGGCCATCTCCAAAGAATGAATGGCTACGGCCATCTCCAATGAATGAAAGTCTACGGCCATCTCCAATGAATAAAAAGCTACGGCCATCTCCAATGAATGAAAGGCTACGGCCATCTCCAATGAATGAAAGACTACGACCATCTCCAATAAACAAAAGGCTAAGGCCTTAACAACGAAAGGAGAGGTTACGGCCTCCTCCAGTTGAAATGAAAGGCTAAGGCCTTAACAATGAAAGGAGAGGTTACGGCCTCCTCCGGTTAAAATGAAAGGCTAAAGTTTAAACGAAAGGCTAAGGCCTTAACAACGAAAGGAGAGGTTACGGCCTCCTCCAGTTAAAACGAAAGGCTAAGGCCTTAACAACGAAAGGAGAGGTTACGGCCTCCTCCAGTTAAAATGAAAGGCTAAGGCCTTAACAACGAAAGGAGAGGTTACGGCCTCCTCCAGTTAAAACGAAAGGCTAAGGCCTTAACAATGAAAGGAGAGGTTACGGCCTCCTCCAGTTAAAACAAAAGGCTAAGGCCTTAACAACGAAAGGAGAGGTTACAGCCTCCTCCAGTTAAAATGAAAGGCTAAGGCCTTAACAATGAAAAGAGAGGTTGTGGCCTCCTCTGGTTAAAACAAAAGGCTAAGGCCTTAGCAACGAAAGGAAAGGCTACGGCCTCCCCCAGGTTAAACAAAAGGCTAAGGCCTTAACTACACAAAACATACAGGTTTGACCTCGTTCGATCCGAGATTCAGGCTAAGTGCCTTCGTCATAAAAACTTTTATAAGTTTGACCTCGCTCAAATAGAGGGCCACGCCCCGAACAACACGGAAATAAAAGCAAAGGAAGGGTAATAAAGAACTCCAGAGAAGTCGATAAAAAGTTTCTTTATTTGAATATGGTTACAAAGTTACAAGGGATTACATGTTACAAATATACACAAGCCCTACTCAACTACCAAGACCCCCGTCGCCTCCCTCCACCCCAGCTGCGCCATCCTCGCCCTCATCCTGGAACATCCTTTCGATCTAGGACCCGGTGCCCAGCTGGTCCGCATCTGCGAAGAAGTCGCCCGTCTGAACTGAAGAATCAGGATCATAGCCACAAGCTTCGCGAGCTGCCCTGACCAGACGGCGCTGCTCGTCAACTTCCGCTTCGGTGGCCCTGCCAGCGGCCAGCAGTTCCTCGAACACGGTCCGCATCGCCTCTACATACACAAGCATGTCTTGGGCTTCGTGAGATATATTGCCAATTGGGGCAACGGTATCCACTTGCTAAGGAATCGCCGCACTAGTCGAAGCTGCCTGAAGCTCGGTCGACAAGGCTTCAACCTTGGCACGTAGCTCAGCTGCCTCTATCATTACTACATGACCAAGATCCAGTTCCCCCTCCCGCAGCTGGAGAAGGTTCTCCAGTTCAGCGTTCTGGGTAACTGCGGCCAGTAGATCAGCATCTGCCCTTTCAAGTTGGGCCGTCCTCTTACGCAGTTGTTCCTCCACTGACTGCATGCTCTCGCGGAGGACGCGGAAGTCAGGGTTTTGGGTAGCAGTCCGCAAGCGTCTTGTGCTTGTCTCGGACCTCCTTGTACTTCTTTGATTTCCTTCCGAAGGGTAGCAATTTTCTTCTAATCCCTTCAACTCCGCTCGACCTCCAAAATAAAGGTCTAAAAAAAGAAGAGAAAACAAGTCAAAACCTCGAAAGAAAGGAAAGCGAAACGAATAATGATCGAGTCATACCTGCAGAGCGGCACCAGCAACTCGATGAGATAAGTCTCTGCCGCTCACCGTCTCTAGAGACTTTGCTTCGGTAGCCCCGCATAATAGGGACATGTCCGTCGTGGCCTGCTCGCTCTCCAATAGTAGGTTATACCCCATGGGGATCATGATCCGATGGCTGCAGCCCGTCTCTATCATGCCTACTCGGGTATGCTCTCGACGTGGCACGTTCGCAGGTTCAGAGGCCAGCTGGACACCTTTAGCGGCAGTTGCTCCCCCATCTACGGTCCCACCGACGACAGCTTGAACACTTTCGCCCTCGGCACATGGAGGAGTAGCATCCACTTTGGCCGCCTCAAAAGCGTCGCACTCACCGGCCGAATGGCGTCGCCCATAAAGACCGGTCTTGAATCAGGGCGGCGAGTTACCACCTCCCTTTGCTCCACAGCCACTCCTTTTCCAAGGAGCAGCCTACGCCTCTTCCACTCCAACGGTTCATCATCTGATGGAGCTCCCTCTCCGACGGCAAGGAACAAGGGCCCGACATTCGCCCTGGACGCCTGGTCAACGATCGGCTCGGGCGTGGAACGAGAAGGTCTGGGAATGTTGGCTAAGACAAACTCTCGGATGACATGGTCGAGCTCCGAGTGGGCGGCCTCGGCAACTTCATCACCGGGTGCTACTACATCCGCCCGAACCTCTTCAGGCTGAGCAGTTTCGAGGGGACCTTCCCTTACAACGAACACGAGTTTAGTTTCCGACGGTGGGGAACTGGCGGCATGGCGTCTCTACCTCCGCGATACGTTCCGAGCTGCAAAAAAGAAATTAAACTAAGTGTCGGGTGTAGCGACACCTAAAACAAGGGGAGAAGTCAGCGAATTGAAACCATATTTAGAAGGTCGTATTTAAGGGTGAAGGTGGCCCATGTCCTGCATTCTTCAGCGAAGGGGATCAGCTGTCTCACCCACGCCCTTATGTCAGGACAGACTGAGGCGTGCGCGCCCCCTCTACGTACACAGAAAACGATAAGCGTTAGCATCTGAAAACGGCGGAAAGCCGAGTAAAACACAAAGACGCCAAAAAAAAAGCACAGGTCAATACTTACAATTATCGTTCCACGCCTCCGGAAAATCGGTCGCGTCCACCACCAGGTCCGAGGTACGGATGTAGAAGTATTTCACCCAAAACTGGCGGTTGGGCTTATCATCCGCCTCGACGACTAAGCCCTTCGTTCCGCGATTCTTTAGATGCAGCATCTTGCCCCTCAAAAAACTGGGACAAAACAATTGCAGTAGGTGATGGGTAGTGACGTCTACGCCGGTCTCTCCGCATACGTCGTCAATATTCGATAGATCTTCCACGTGTACGGAGTAAGCTGGGCCGGGCAGATGTTGTAAAATCGACACAACTCCTACGCCAATGGATAAATTGGGAGTCCATACCCCATTATGAACGGGTATTCATAGATGGCGCAGAACCCTGGCCGGTGAACGTAGACTAGGTCCCTCCCGGCCATACGCATCTCCATCGCCTCCGGTATCTGACAAGCCACCCAGAGGTCATGAAGTAAAACCACAGTGTATGTGGACCTCTCCCATATGAGGGTATCCTCCGGTGTTGAGAAATCCCTCCGAACATGTAGTTCGCGAAGGATGAGGTTTTCTACGGTTAAAGGGACAAGAGGTTTACGAACCTTCTTGCTACTCTTCGGCTGCCGGGAAGCCCCAGAAGCAGCCTCACCCTCTTCCGGTTCCCGGCGACAGTTACCCTTAGCCATTTTTTGAAGTACTGACTGGGTAAACTACGGAGACAGTAGCAAGGACACAAATAACAGAGGAAAAGGTTGCAAGATATATGAAAAGGTTCGGGGCAAAAGATTTCTGATGATCTAAAGAATGGAAAGCCTTGAAACCGTCCTCTATTTATAATGAGTCATTGCGCGAAATTCGAAGGGTTTTGCAGCGGAAAAGAGGCAGGAAACCGAAATGTCAAATCATCTTTATGACC
This sequence comes from Nicotiana noctiflora, assembly GCA_032618575.1. Taxonomy (NCBI): domain Eukaryota; kingdom Viridiplantae; phylum Streptophyta; class Magnoliopsida; order Solanales; family Solanaceae; genus Nicotiana; species Nicotiana noctiflora. The sequence continues at coordinate 130,574 of JASVEL010014139.1, forward strand.
GGCATTGAAAACAACAGTAATTATGATGCACGCCATCAGCAGGTGACGTTTCAAAAGAACGTGCCACATGTGCGCATGTACACGGACCCAACATGGGCCGGCCTTATCCGCCCATCGCAGATGCACTTCTAACACAGTCAAACATGTATAGATAGAGTTAAAATCTACAGTAGAAACCAATATCACCCTAGCAAGAACAAGTGAATAGCAATTAATTAAGCAATATGGCGGGATGGAAGAGATACTCCATTTTCAATTATAGGCTTTGGATTCGATCTCACAAAGAAATTTTGGGTAGAGAATTTATTTCCTTTTAAGAAGTCTTATGTGGCGTGAACTCGAATTGGTGGCGCTTTGAACTCCTGATACCAAATGGTTAAGAAAAAGAAAAGGAAAAAAAATTATAAAAAAAAAACAGAATTCTTCTAACTTGCTTGAAGATATAATTTATATTTGGGGCTAGGGAATGTTTAACATGCTATGATAGCATTGTGTTTATGCGTGTTTTGGCTTATACGTGAACTTACCGATTTAAATTCAAAAAGAGAGGGGGCGAGGTTCTTTGCTAAGGTGAGATGGCTAGCTAAAAGTTTGAAACTGATCCTTTTGAAATGCTTAATATGATTTTTCTTGCTTGTATGTGTTTAACCAAAAAATAGAATTTCAGTTAAAACTAGAAATTAAGAGAAAAAATGGATTACTGATCATCAAGAGACCGAATATAATAGGCTTTCTTTTAATAAGAATAAGCAATAAAGAAATTTGTATTCCGATATGATATAAGTGATATTTCGTGTCCTTACAAGTGATGGAACTTCTTCCTTTTATAGTTGATTCTAGGTAAAGGAGTGAAACTTAAGCATTAATGAGTCAATTATGAGTAATAAATGACGTTAAATAAGACGTTACACAATCATTCGTATTAAATACCAATTTTCTAACGTATCAGGTATTTAATACTGAATTTCGACTCCTTTTTGTCTTCAGATCCATGTCTTAACGTCTTTCAATCCGTTGGTTTTAAATGACTTGAATTTATACGAGTGTCGTGTCTAAACTGCTTCTCGCACCTGTTTAAATTCCTCTTCCCGTATCTGTCATCTTTCGTGCCTTTTCTCAATTGTTATGCTTTGACCATTTGACCAATCTACATGTCATGCCACATCATTTTTAATGTAAATTCAACTTTTTTCCAATACAGATAGTCCCCCCACTTTTCATTTATTTATTAGTTAAATAATTGGGAAGTGGATCTTCATAAAAAGGGAATTTTTGTCATAATCAATGCGTATGACAATATTGACGTCTGAGTTGTCTTTTCTATTTAATGTTCTGTCCATGTGTCACCTTTTGATTGATTCTGCTATTTTGAACCCTTTTTCAAGGCTTCTTCACTCCCATTATACACCACGTGATAGTTGCCTTTATTATATGCTTTCTATCATTACTCTTCTAAGTTTGACGGTTGTCATTATATACGTACTTAACCTTTTCTTCCTTTGTCTTCTTCTCCATAAATCTTCAGCAAACATTTTCTTCCTCTCTTTTGTTCTCTTTTGAATCATCCTTGCTTAACAATGGCATCTCCAAACTAAAAGTGTTCCAATCTTAGACAAATTTCCCAATTCCCCTGTTAGACATAGAAGAGGCAGAGGAGGCAGGCTTCGCATAGGGTTAGAATCTACCCGAGGCGATTCTTCTTGTTCTTCTTCTAGGAGCTCTACTCCAAAAACTCATTCTTCTAAAGGTAAGGAAGTTCATAATTCTTCTCGAGAACCTTTTACTAATGAAATCGTACCTAGCGATTTATATTTTCTGAGCGATAAACAATCCTTTCAAAAGTAAGTTGATAGTTTGGGAAAAGCTTATACTTATCCCACTCTAGTGACCGAACTTACAATCTCTATCATCAGAGGAGATTGTAACTGGAAAAATAGCCTTCGAATGTCAATTCCTTCCATAGATCAAAGAATTTCTTCTTTTAGAATTGGGTACTCTTTTGTTTATACTTACCATTTTACTTTGGGTTTCAAACCTGCAATTGATCCAATCATTCTCACTTTTTGCCGCTTATTTAATATTTGTTTTGGCCCAAGTTGGCCCTTTAGTATGGAGAGCAGTAGCTTGTTTGAAATATCTATCTACCAAAGCTAATGTTGATTTCATCTTTGCTCACCTTATCAATTTATACCATCCTAATTTAATACGCCGTGGGATTTTTACCTTAACTACGAAAAGCAAAAAGGTTTTGGTAAGCACAAAAGATGACAATGATCGTGGATAGTATGCATGTTACGTTGTTGTACGTATAGTGGAATTGCTTGGTGAAACAAATATCCGCTTCCGTGAGAAGTAGAATTTTGCACGTAAGTCTTTTTTCTAGCCTGACCATACCCATTTTGAGAATTTTGATTCTTTTTCTGACATCATCTCTTTTGGTTTTTTGTAGCAACCATGGGAGATGTGGAACCTATTACCAACTTCCGTGGTTGGGTGGAATCAATTTTGAAGATTGCTCCTAATTAGCAAAGAACTTGGTAATCAATTTCTACTCTTCATGGCTGGAAAGTTAAAACACACGGTATCGCCTATTTTACATACTTTTCCTTTTACATATTAAGTACATTTCACTTAATGTTGATTATGTATCCATCTTTGAGAATCAGGATTTGGCAACAAAGGAATAGCAGTTGATGTAGCTATGGCTTCGCATGTCTGGCAATGCTGCACTTGGTTTGGATAAGGCTCGATACTTGTTTCAGAAAAGGAAAACTATAGGAGGAGGTTCTAGAAATGAGGAAGAGGAGGGTACCCCGTTAATTGCCAGGCCCAGAGTTAGGAGACAAGTCATTCATGATGGTGAACTTAAGGATACTTCTGCTCAAACCATAACCATCGAGCCTGTTTTGATTCCTTCAGATGAGGATACCATGCCAAAAGACAAGATTGAATCAACTCGGCGTCTCTTTGACAGTGGTTTCAAGGGTGGCGTGTTCGGACCTGTTCTTGATGAAGCTCCTTTTTCTTCATTCATTCCTACTTCCTCTATTCCTTTGCCAACCGTAAGTGTTTCTTTACCAGCCATAAGTGTTTCTTTGCCAGCATTGACTGCTTCTGTTCTTTCACCAGTTTTGACTGCTCCTACTTATGTTCCTTTGTTAATTTCTACATCCATTCCTTTCGTTCCTGCTTCAACTACCACGACTCCTATTGTATTTACCTTATCTACTACTCCCCCTTTTGCTATTCCATCTTCATATGTCCCACACATAGAGGTAAGCTCCAGCAGTAGAGACGTGGCTATGAGGAAAGTTACAGTCGAAGTCCCTGCCAATCAAAGCCTCTTAAGAAAATCTGGGGAGCTGATACCTGGCGCGAACCTCTTATCGGAGAGATCAACAAGAACAAGATGCAGATCCACACTGGTTACACATTGAGAAATGACATAGGTCATTCAACTTTAAAGGTAATTTTCTTGACCTTGAAAGTTTTCCTTTGTTTTTCGTTTAAATTCTCACTTCTATACTTTATAACCGTAGGCTAATCTTATTGGGACTGAGATAATGGGGCGAGTCTCTATGTTGGACAAAAAGCAATGAGAGTCTATAAAAGTTATTTCTGAGGCCAGGTGAATTGCTGAAGATGCCTTACTTGAAGCAGCAAACTGGAAAGAACAATTTAAGAGTGCCCAAGGGACTATAGAAGAGTTGCAGGAGAGCAAGGCTCACTTGGATCAATAAAATCGTGGCTTAACTTCTATGTTGTGAATTGTCAATGCTTCTTGGGGCCAGCTTTGTAGGGACAAAGAGCTTTTGGAGTGCTCTTTATCTAAAGCCAATGTGAAGACTAAAGAGCTTAAAGTACTTATATAGAAGAAAGAAAAACAATCAAAGGAATTGCTGTACTTGCAGTGTAAAAATATTTACAGGTTGTCAAATATGAGACAAGAGGGGTTGCTCTGAGGGTAAGCAACCCCCACTTCCAACCGAGAGGTTGTGAGTTCGAGTCTCCCCAAGAGCAAGGTGGGTAGTTCTTGGAGGGAAGGATGCCGGGGTCTATTTGGAAACAGCCTCTCTACCTTAGGGTAGGGGTAAGGTCTGCGTACACACTACCCTCCCCAGACCCCACTAAGTTTAACTCTTGCTCAAAATGATTTACGGGCTTCTTCTGATAAAATTCGTGCTTTAGAAAGTTCCCATGCCTCTCTTGAAGCATCCTTGGATTCTCACCTAGCTGAATATCAATATGCGATAAATGATATTGCTATGTGGGAAAAGCAATATAAGGCTCTGGAGAAGGAGTATAATGCTCTTGAAGAAAATTTCAACATAGACATGAGTTGGGCTTTTCTTAATTCTCGACGTGATGCTTTGATGGAGGCTTCACAAGAAAATTTAGAATTGAAATCTTTATTTTCCAAAGTCATAGATACTATCGAGAAAGGTGAACAACTTGCTGATACTCCTTCTCTAGCACTTGGAACTACTGATACCCCTTATCCAGCACTCGAAGCTCCCGGAATGGAAGAGTTATTGAACTCTGAAGCAGTTACTGAGGTACTTGAAGTTGTGATTCCGGCTTCCGAGGGTGAAACTTCTATGACACGGTCTACGTGAACTGAAGTTCTCGTGACTACTGCTTCCGCCGTTGATGTATCACTTCAAGCTCCGTTGAGACCGCTCCTATTGCTGCTTTTTCAGACGTTGTGAACGCGCCTGTTATTGCTTCTTTAGAAAGTGATGTTACAACTTTTGAAGCTCCAACTTCTTCAGTGACCAGCTAAACTTTTTATGTTTTTATTGCTTTTTAATGACTATTAATGTTGTCCCTTGGTAATTTTGAAGGGATCTCTTGGTGAAGTCCCCAGTTACCACAATGGGGCACTTGTTTAAAGACAAATACATTTCAATGACTAAGTGTTTTCCTTAGTCTTTTATGTTTAGAAGTTTAATTAATACCTCTTTGTATTCTATTCTTGCCTTTTTATTTGTTTAGGACTTGTAGAATAGCTTTGCATTTTTATCCTTTGAAAATACTTTATGGTTCTTTTCATGGAATAACAACATGAAACTTATAAAAGAGGGCCCTTTTATTTTATAGACACTTAATGAAGAAGACGTCTAAACTTCATAATGGTGTTATGATAAGACGAAAGTTATAGCAATACACATGTTTTGTATGTAACAACATTGATAAGTTTTTCATTCATATACTTTTGACAAGTTTTTTTTTAAAATTTGTACATGTGTCAAAATACATCTATATCTTTCTCGCAACTGTTTTCTTGTAACAGATTTTTTACACGATATAAAATAGACAAGGAATTTCATTGTAACCCATTTTAGCACATAGTCATAACCCTATCTTTACATGTTTAGAAGGGGTTTGAAATTGTTTGCAACATTAATGAATGTTTTATGCTGAATGTCTTCGTCTTCCTATCAGCACTTATCTATTTGTAGCTGCATCTTGATCAACTTTTGCTCGGTACTCGTATCTGAATCTTGAGTAATTTTTTATCGATACTCATATCTGATTCTTGAGTAACTTTAGCTCGATAACCTGTATCTGTTTTTCTGCACAAGTCCATGTATAGTATATGGTTCTCCAAGTGTTTGAGCGCTGAAGAATGAAGCCTCGAGCACTTGTTTATTCCTTACAATTTGTCCTTTTCCTGAAAAAGAAAAATATACGAGACTTGGAGGTACGATTATAGATGAAGACTGCCTAACCCGTGTGTATTTTAATCAGATTAATATAACCCTAGGCATAGAATTTAAGGATATTCCATTTTGCTGTGCATGTTGTAACTCATCATTTTGTACGAGTTAGGGTTTTTGCCTAGCATCTAAAACCGTTAGTAAAACATTAACAATTCAAAAGAAAAAATTTGACATAGAGATACCTGATTATGATCGCTCCATTTAGAAGTAATATCTTTTTAAATGGACTGCATTCCAATGGTAAGGTAGAACCTTGCCATCCATTGTCTCTAACTCGTATTCTCCTTTCCCTGCAACGTCACGGATTCTATAGGGTCCTTCTCACGTTGGACATAACTTTCCAGAATTAGCAATCTTCGTGGATTGGAACACATTCTTAAGCATGAAGTCCACTATTTTGAAGAACCTGAGGCGTGCCTTCCTTTTGTAGTATCGTTTAATTACTTGCTTTTGAGCTGCCATTCTTATTAATGTTGTTTCTCTTCTTCCTTCAATCAAATGAAGGTTAATTTGTAACTCATCGTTGTTTGAGTCTTCCATTGTTTGGACATATCGCGTGCTTGGTTCTCTTATTTCTACTGGAATCAGAGCTTCTGCACCATAAACCATTGAAAATGGTGTTTCTCCCGTACTTGTTTTCGTCATTGATCCATAGGCCCATAACACAACTGGTATTACTTCAGGCCAATTTCCTTTTGAATCTTGCAACCTTTTCTTTAAGTTTTTGATAACTACCTTGTTTGTAGATCCTCTTGTCTGTTACCCACTAGATGATATGGTGTTGATGTTATTCTTTTGATTTTCCATTTTTAAAAGAATTCTATGATCTGTGCTCCTATAAACTGTGGACCATTATCACACACGATCTCCTTTGGTACCCCAAAGTGGCATATTATATTTCTCCCAATGAAGTCCTTAACTTCTTTCTCTCGTACCTATTTAAACGCTTCTGCTTCTACCCATTTAGTGAAATAATCAGTAAGCACGAGTAGAAACTTTACCTGACCTTTTGCCTGAGGTAGTGGACCTACGATATCCATTCCCCATTTTATAAAGGGCCACGGAGCTATAACCGGCTATGCATATTATTGTTGTATGTATGACATTTGTCACACTTAGATACAAAGTCATTGGCTTCCTCTTCCATTTTATTCCAGTAATATCCTACTCGTATTAGCATTTTTACCAATGACCTACCTCCTGCATGATTTCCACAAGGTCTTTCATGTATTTCTCTCATTACATACTCTATTTGTGAAGGTCTGAGACACCTTGATAAAGGACCCCCAAACATTTTTCGATAATGATTTCCTTGGTGTAAACAATAATGGGTAGCTTTCTTGCATAATACATGAGCCTTTGTTTTGTCATTAGGGACAGTTCTGCACTGCAAAAAAGCAATAATTTCATTTATCCAATCCCATGTTAAATGATTAAAATTTACCTCATTCTTATTAGGCTCGAAAATGGAATGAAATAAATGCACTACTGAAGCATTTGCATCGTTTGCTACGTCTCCCGCAGATGCGAGGTTGGACAAAGCATTTGCCTCTGCATTTTCATCTCTTGGGATTTGCATTACCTTCCAAGTTTCGAATTGTCTTACCAATTCTCGTACCTTTTCGAGGTATTCTTGCATTCTTGTTTTCCTGGCTACATAAGTCCCTAGTATTTGATTTACTACGAGCTGTGAATCACTTTTGATTATGATTTGTTTGATGCCAAGTTCAAGTGCCAATTGTAAACCTGCAATCACAGCCTCATACTCTGCTTCATTATTAGTTATATGATGGCATTTTATAGCCTGTCTAATTGTTTCACCCGTAGGTGGTATAAGAACAATTCCTAAGCCTGCCTCTTTTACATTAGATGAACCATCAGTAAATAATACCCAAATTCCCGGGTTTGCGCCATTAAAAACTTGTAACTCTTTTTCTACCTCTAAATGTATTCCTTGACTAAAATCAGCTACGAAATCGGCGAGTACTTGGGATTTGATAGCAGTTCTAGGTTGATAAATTATTTTCATATTCACTTAATTCTATAGCCCATTTTGCTAATCTACCTGACAACTCATGTTTATGCAAAATACTTCGTAAAGGGAAAGCAGTAACTACTATAATAGGATGACACTGAAAATAAGGCCTTAATTTTCTAAATACCATGATTAAAGCTAATGATAACTTTTCCAGCTGCGGATACCTTGTCCCAGCATCTAGCAAAGTCTTACTAACATAATAAGCAGGAGATTGCTCACCTTGGTCTTCACGGACCAAAACAGTACTTACCGCTACTTCTGAGACTACCAAATAAATGAGTAGCATTTCACCTTCTTTTGGTTTTGCCAATAAAGGGGGATTCGACAAGTAAACCTTCAAATCCTTAAGGGATTGTTGGAAATCTTCATTCCATTCGAAATAATCTTGTTTTTTTAGTGCCGAGAAAAATTTGAAGCATTTTTCTGAAGATTTGGAAATAAATCTTCCTAGGGCCGCAATTCTTCCAGTCAATCTTTGAACCTCCTTTTTATTTGTAAGAATATCAGGTATTTCTTCAATCGCTTTAATATGAGAAGGATTTACCTCAATTCCACGATTAGAAACAAGAAAACCCAAAAATTTACCTGAGGCTACTCCGAACGCACATTTTACTGGGTTGAGTTTCATATTAAATTTTCTCAAAATTTTAAATGTAATAGATAAATGAGAAATATGATCATTAGAATGCTGGGTTTTGACGAGCATATCGTCTATATATACCTCCATAGTTTTTCCTAAATGTTCGTGGAACATTTTGGTAAATAACCTTTGATAGGCTGCTCCAGCATTTTTTAGACCAAAGGGCATTACTTTGTAATAGTAAGTCCTCCGGTCTATTATGAAAGAAGTCTTTTCTTCATCACTAGGGTGCATTTTAATTTCGTTGTACCCCGAATATGCATATAAAAAACTCAAAAGTTCATGATATGTTGTTGCATCAATCATTTGATCTATATAGGGTAAAGGAAATGAATATTTCGGGGAAGCTTTATTTAGATCAATATAATCTACACAAACTCGCCACTTACCGTTCTTCTTAGGTACGACCACCGTGTCGGCAAACCAATTAGGATATTTTACCTCACGGATTGACCCAATTTTTAGCAATTTTTGAACCTTATGTTGAATTAATTGATTTTTGAAAGCCCCTTGCTTTCTTTTCTTCTGCTTGATTGGCATAAAAGATGGGTCCTTCTTGAGTTTGTGAGTCATTACGTCCAGTGGTATACCTATCACATCAGCATGGGACCAAGCAAAATAGTCCACATTAGCTTTTAAAAATTCAATTAATATACCTCGCATGCCAGGCTTTAGATTAGCTCCTATGTAAACTTTTCTTTCAGGCCATTGCTCATATAATACCACCGCTTCGAGTTCCTCTATTGTCGTTTTAATGTTATCATTTTCTTCAGGTTCCTGAATTACATCAGGCCTCGAGTCTAAATCTGTTTTCTTAATTGAAGTTTGATTGCTGGCGCCTCCAACTATTTCCAGTAATTGCTATTTTTCTTTACCTACGGTGTTCATATCTGCCACCGCGTTGATACTCCTGGCTATTTGTTGATCCCCTCGAATTTGACATATCCCCTAGGGTGATGGAAACTTGATAACTTGATGTAAAGTTGATGGGACATCGTCAATATTATGGATCCATGGTCTCCCCAAAATTATGTTGTAGGCCATTTCCATCTCAACTACCTGAAATTTAGTTTCTTTAATAACACATGCAGCATAAGTTATTAGAATTACCTCACCTTTTGTTATTACGCTTGAATTGTCAAAGCCTGACAACGTATGTGCTTTTGTTATCATTTTACCTTCAGCTTGCATTTCCCGCAACACCCTTAGTAGAATGATATTTGCAGAATTTCCTGGATCAATCAAGACTCGTTTTACCTCGGTTTCATATACAAGTAAGGATATAACCAGTGCATCATTGCGAGGAGTAATTACTCCTTCCGTATCTGCATCATAAAAATTTATGCTTTCATGATCAAAGGTTTGGCGTACTCGCTTCCCATGCGTGATCATCATTTTAGAAACCTTATTTGAAGCCGTGTACGTTACTTCATAGATATCCGCTCCTCCACATATAACATTCACTTTTCTTTTAGGTGATGGTGGTTTTGGTGGCACTTGCCTGTTTTTCATGTACGCCTGCTTTCCTTTCTCACTATATAACTTAGTGAGCTAGCCTTGTTTCAATATATCGTCTACTTCACTATGTAAAAACCTGCATTCTGAAGTCTTATGCCCGTGATCATTGTGAAACTCGCACCAATGATCTGGATTACGCTTGTTTGGATTTGACCGCATCTCCTTCGTACCTTATCTCCCATGCTCCACAAAATAGATATGAGCTCGGAGGTGGTGACATTGAAATTGTACCCCCCCCGAATCTTGCTTTCAAACTTCAATCATTATCTCGTGGCTCTTGTTTATTTCTATTATTTATGAATCTTGAAGAAGAGCCAAATTCCATATTTCTTGATTTTTGATCATATCGTTGATTTTCTTGTTTTGTTGTTGAATATTTTTCTATATGGCCCAAATATGGATTGTATCTATTTTTACCTGATCTTTTTTCAGCTTCGGACATTCTGGATCTGCTCCTTTCTTCATAGTGGTGTTGAGGTACGGTATCCTCTTCAATTCTGAGTTTTGTACTATACCTGTTATAAACATCATTCCAAGTGGTTGCAAGAAATTCATGAAGGCTTTCTTTAGGCCTTCTCGTGGCTTCCGAACTTTTGTCATTCAAATTACTTGTAAAAGCTATTACAGCCCAATTATCTGGTACACGAGGTAAAGTCATTCATTTTCGTTGAAACCTATCAACAAAATCTCTGAGTAACTCTATGTTTGATTTGTTAATTTTGAAAATGTCCTTCATTCTTTTTCAACCTTTTGCGCTCCTAAGTGTGCTTTAATGAAATAATCTGCAAGCTCGGCAAAAGAGTTTATAGAATTTTCAAGCAAACGGGAATATCAGGTTAGTGCACCCTTGGTGAGTGTTTCTCCAAATACTTTGACCAATACGGACTCAATCTCCTGCTTAGTTAAATCATTTCGCTTGACTCATGTTGTAAATGTTGTCACATGATCTTGTGGGTCGGTTGTGCTGTCATATTTTGAAATGTCAAGCATTTTAAACTTTTTAGGGATGGGAAGAGGAGCAGCACTTGGTTTCCAAGGTTGTTGTGAGTACTTATCCGCATCTATCCCTTTGATTATTGGGGGAACACCAGGTATTTGCTCGATCCGCTCGCTTTGCTCTTTTAGTTGCACCTGCAAAGTTAGTACCAAATTTTGTAAATAAGAATTATTTGCATTACCTGGATCCATTTCTTGTGGTTCACTGGGGGTTCCTTCGTTTGTGTTATCAAGGGTAGAACGAGGATTCTCCAGTGTATTGTTATTAGGGGAAGGAGTGGGCGGAGCAACAAGTAATCGGTTAGCTAACGCTTGAAGATCTTGGCTAACCCGTGCATCAATTACTCTTTGCAGAGCTTCCTCTGGTCCCTCGAAATCTTCTGACTGCCCTTGCTCATCAGCATGTGATACAGGTGCAGGAGTACCATCACGATACTGGCGTGGAGAAGTTTGAGGGGAAGGAATTATGTTAACGTTGTGCAAATCCCCTTGAGTATGATGGATTTGGTGTTCAACAGCATTGTTGTTGTTGTTGTTTGACATGATGTTAACACTCAGTAGAATGTGTAAGTTTGGAAAGAATAGATTATCAGATTCCCGGTAACGAAACCAATTTGTTTAACCAAAAAACAGAATTAGTTAAAACTAGAAATTAAGAGAAAAATCGGGTTACTAATAATCAAGAGACCGAATATAATAGGCTTTCTTTTAATAAGAATAAGAAATAAAGAAGTTTGTATTCCAATATGATGTCAATGATATTTCGTGTCCTTACAAGTGATGTGACTTTTTCCTTTTATAGTTTATTCTAGGTAAAAAGTTAAACTTAAGCATTAATGAGTCAATTATGAGTAATAACTGACATTAAATAAGCCATTATACAATAATTCCTATTAAATACCAATTTTCTAACGTATCAGGTATTTAATACTGAATTTGATCTCCTTTTTGTCTTCAGATCCATGTCTTAATTCCTTTCAATCTTTTGGCTATAAATGACTTGAATTGATACGAGTGTCGTGCCTAAACTGCTTCTCGTGCCTGTTTAACTTCCTCTTCCCGTATCTGTCATCTTCCGTGCCTTTTTCTCAATTGTTATGCTTTTGACCATTTGACCAATCTACATGTCATGCCACGTCATTTTTAATATAAATTCAAATTTTTCCCAATACAGTATTCTATTTAGGTCTCATCTGTTTTGAGTAAAATTAATATCTGAAAAGTTAAAATACTAACTTTGAAAAAGAAAAACGTTTGAGGTTAGGAGCTTCTTTCCTGGCTTTCGTTCAAATTCAAAAAAAAACATAGAAGCTTCGTTCTCTTGTTTCAGCATATTTCACATAAGCTTCATTTTGTTAGAATAATTAAAGGAACAGATATGTTAAGGCCCTCCCAACAATATTACTCGACCACCTCAATTCCACCAAAACCACCGTATAACCTAACCCTCTTCCTACTTCATCATCATATACTTCCCCCAATCACAACTCTAACATGCATGACTACTGCTATGAATATTGACAGACAAGATCGAGTTATCGCTTCTCCTCCTTTGGCCAAATTATACCTCCAAACTTTAAATACAAATAACTTTTCCTTGACACATCCTATATCTCCACAATTAATTACTGATAGTATGGAGAATATAGATGAAGTTGAGCACCAACTGATCCTTCAAATTTTATAACTTTATCTGTGGAGAAAAAACATAGTATGTATCAGCCATGGCAACATGCTGTGATTATTAAGGTTTATGGTCGTAAAGTTGAGCATCAATTACTTCGTCAAAAAATTTATGCATTATGGAAACCAACTCAAAACCTTCCTCTAATAGACTTAGGGTCAGATTTTTTCCTACTTAAGTTTCAAAAAAAAAAGACAAAATATTTGCTTTACAGGGTGACCCTTGGTTTATTTTAAATCATTTCCTCTTCGTTCGTCAATGGGAACCTAAGTTTAAGGCTTCTAAGACAAAATTGACAACCTCTGTGGTTTGGTTATGTTTACCTGAATTACCTACAAAATTTTATAATTATCAAATTATGCAAAAATTAGGTCAAAAATCTAACGACCCGACCGGTCGTTTTTTCTTTTAGAACCATGTTCCCCTAAATTAAGCCTTCCATACTTGATTCAACTAATTCACAACTCGCGGGGGCAATTGGTTTGGAAGTTGGGAGGGTTTAGAGAAAAATTTGCCCAATTACTTCTTTACAATTCATTTAAAAGACCAAGTTTGACTTCGCTTAATATTTTAGGAAAAATTATCCAAAATTGTGATTTAACAATTTCTAAGGATCCGTGAGAAAATATAGGACCTAGGCGTATCCCCGATATCGAATTCCGAGATCCCTAGCCCGAGTAAAAAAATTTTATCTAAAATTGTTTAATTGAATCTTTAAAGAATTAAAGAAATTAAGAAATTATTGATTCCCTAGGTATCTGGCTCGGATTGTGGTTATGAAGCTTAGTAGAGGTCCGTAATTTTATTTAAGACTTGCCCATAAAATTTGGACCAAATTCGAGTAGTTTAAGGGCGTTTTGGTATTTTGACTCGTTAGAGGAGAGCTAAGAACTTGAAGATTCAATAGTTTGATTCATTTGGTTTTAGGGGGTGATTCCAAGATTTATTGATGTTTCGGGAGTTTTGTAGGTTCGAGTAGGTCCGCCTCATGATTTTAGGCTTGTCGGTATGCTCGGGCAGGGCTTGGGAGCTTCGAGCGTCAACCAAATGAGGTTCGAGCGCAAAAGAAAAACTCAAAAGGGCTAGAAGTTTGCTACTTCTGTCATAACCGCATCTGCGGTTCTTGAGCCACAGAAACGGGACCGCATATGCGGTCTAGCTATTTCAGAAGCAAAAATGGGGAGACCTAGGGGTAACCGCAGAAGCCACCCAGGGACCGTAGAAGCGATTCCGCTTGTGCGGCCCCAAGGCTGTTGATACGGTCCAACCATTGTAGCCCAAGCCACAAAAGTGGCCTAGAAACAACATAAATGGTTCCGTGGGTGCGGGCCTCCGACTGTAGAAGTGACCCAATCGCCTCTAGCCCATTTTCGCAGATGCGGTCCCCTAATAGCATAAGCGAAAATCGCTAGGCATTGACCTTTATTAAATTCGAGCTCAAACACTATTTTTCATTACACACTAAACACTTAGACGATTTGGAGGCTTCCAAAGAGAGAAATTCAACATAGCAGTTCAAGGTCAGTTACTCCCATTCATTACCAGTTTAAATATATGTATATTAGTTAGATTAAACACAAAAAATTAGTAACAATCAAGGGTTAGAGCTAGACCTAGGGTTTTAGCAAAAATAAGATTTAAGAATGGAATTTGTTATGAAATGGAGTAGAAATCCTATATTATTGATCCTTAGGTTGTAGAGAATAATTTCCTTCGAAAGATATCGGAATCCGGGCACATGAGCCTGGGGTCGAAATTTAGGAAAATATAGGAAAAAGTTGGGTAAACATTTAAATAGTTAGAGTTCGACCTTTAAGCCCTTATTGACTTGTTCTTACCAATTATAACTAGCTTGTGATCGTTTGGATATGAATTAAGAGCTTGGGCTTGTTCTTGATATCAGGAGCGCGCTTTGGAGCGAGGTGAGTCTCCCGTTTAACCTTGTAAGAGAGAAACGTCCCCATAGAATTAATAATTGAGTATTTGTTGCTAAATGCAGGTGCTACACACGCGCTAGGTGACGAGAGTCCGTGCGTAGCTACTACTTTGTTAATTGTCCAGGTAGCTAAGGACCCACAACATGCTTATTATATATAACTCTCTATATTATCCTGTTAGTACGAGCACCTAGGACATGCTAGAGACTTGAAAAGGGAATAAGAACGTACTTGTATAATTATCTAAATCTTGTTTGGCATTTATGGCTATTGATGTGCCTTGTGTGTAACTTGACATTTCTCCGTATTTGTTGATTGGGCCGATCGCCTCTGTATGAATAGATGCATCTATTAGCGCATCGTCGACCCTCGATAAGTGCACAGTTTATTTCTGTTGGTTCGGGCCGTCGCCTCGGAATACTTGCACATGCTTATATATCTTTTCCTGAGAATGTTAAATGTTGATATTGCCTTCCATGGGATAAAATGAATTTATAAATGTAACAGTAGAACTTGATTTGCAAGGATTCTAGTGAGATTATGAATTATAAACATGTTGTATACTATTGCATATCGAATTCTTTTTATTGTTAAAATCATACTTAAAATATTATTTGACTGTAGTGAGTATCAAGTCGACCTCTCGTCTCTACTTATTCCAGATTAGATGGGATACTTACTGGGTACATATTGTTTATGTACTCATTCTATGCTTCTGTATTTAAATGTACAGGGTTTGAGGCAGGTGGATCTGGTCATTACTTTGATGCGCAGTCGTGAGCATGCGTGGGAATTCTACGGTGACTTGCTTTTCCTTCCATTGTCGATCCGCACCTGAAGAAGTACCTCTTTTGTATTTCTATTTCTGTCTATTTGGACTCGGTCAGTAGGATAGATGATATTCTTTTGGTTGTATATTCTACTACTTGTCCGTAGCTTGTGACACCAGGTTCTGGCACACACTTTAGTAGACGATCATTTTTGTGGATTCTATCGTAGTATTTATCTTTTTTGGTTTTAATTTCCAAGTTGAGTGTTTATTCCACTTAATTCTAGTTGAAAGTAACATAAGCACTATAGCAATATTTTTGTAATGGTTTGCCTGGAACTAGTGTCAGGCGCCCTCACGACCTATTGTGAAAATGGGTCGTGACAACATGGTCACTAGGTTGACGTAGGTATCACGATGGGCAAGCGTGATAGTGTCTTGTTGATAGGTATGGAGATGTCTGTATTTATCTTCGAGAGGCTATAGGGTATTAGGAAAGACTACTCTTTATTCACTTCTTGTTGTGCAGTACTTGGAGTACTAAATTTCCCTCTTCTATTCTCTCACAGATAGTGAAAACTCATAGCACCGACATTTCGGACCTGGGTGGAGCTGCTCCCCCCGTTGCTAGAGGTCGAAGGAGAGGCCGGGGAAGGGCACTGGCTCGTGGTTAGGGACAAGGGTATCCCAGAGCCGTTCCAGTTGCACTACCGGTTGATCCTATGGAGGACCCTATTATTGAGGAGCAGGGCAAGGTGCCCGTGGCTGAGCCTACCCCAGCGGATTTCATGACAACACTGGTTTAGTTCTAGGAGACCCAGCCACTTTACAACCATGAAGGGGGAGCCCAGACCACTGCTCCTCGGGCTCCAAGCCATGCAACTGCAGTATATCAGACTCCGGGTGCACTACCCACAGATGGGGCTCAGCCAGTTGCTGCAGTGGCATCCCAACCCAGGGAAGCTATGGATGCTGACCTACAGAAGATATTAGACAGAAGGACCAGGCTTCACCCTCCGGTATTCGGGGGTGAGCGTCATGAGGATGCCTAGGACTTCATTGATCGGTGCAGGGACAGAATGCACTACATGGATAGTGTAGTTGCATGGTGTTGACTTTAATACTTTTTAGTTGGAGGGCACAGACCGTAGGAGGTGGCACTTCTATATTCTAGGCAGGCCGGCGGTTTCGCCTCCCATCATTTAGGGTGAGTTCGTGCAGTTATTCTTGGACATATACATTCCTTCCTCTGAGAAGGAGGAGCTACGGTACCAGTTTGAGCCGCTCCATTAAGGTTAGATGTCTGTGACTAACTACAAGGCAAAGTTTTCTGAGTTGTGCCACCCTGTACTCATTATAATTCCTACAGATACAGAGGGAGTGCGGAGGTTTATTGTAGGGTTGCAGACCCGAATTCGGTTTATTATGGCTTGAGAGGTAGAGATGGGCATAGGGTATCAGCTAGTAGACGAAATTGCTCATCAGATTGAGGGATATCGCCAGAGGGGTAGAGAGTAGATACATCAGGATAAGAGAGCTATGTTCTCCGATGAGTTCAGGAGTGCCCCAACTAAAGGGAAAGGTCAGTTTAGGAGGGGCGAGTCTAGTAGGCTTTCAGTTTCAGCACCACCTACTCGGGGGCCTCTAGCATGCCACTATTTCAGTGCTATGCCAGAGACGTCCTACTACCCACTAGCTATTCAAGGTTCCTCCAGTGGGAATTTAAGTCCCCATGGTCTCTCTGACCCTTATTTTAGTGCCATGCGAGAGAGTTCATGTCATCCTTCAGCTATTCAGGATTCTCCCAGTAGGTATTCAGGTCAGCAGACTCAAACTCCAAGGCAGCAGGCTATGGTTCCTAGACCATTCTACAAGTGTGGAGATCCGGGTCTCCTGAGGAGGACTTGCCCCAGATTTAGGGTAAGGCAGTACAACAGGTTTAGTAGCCCTAGACTTGGCACCAGCTGCCCAGCCACCTAGAGGTAGAGGGCAGATGGGTAGAGGTCGTCCTAGAGGTAGAGGCCAGATAGGGAGAGGTCAGCTAGTTACTCCCCAGTTAGGTGGGGGCTGGCCATCAGGTGCCCCAGCCAGGTTCTATGCTCTTCCAGCTAGGCAATATGCATTGGCCTTACATGCTGTCATCACATGTATTATTTACATTGGTGGAAGGAATGCTTCAGTATTATTTGATCCAAGGTCTACTTATTCATATGTATTGTCTCTTTTTGCTCGCTTTCTAGTTGTCTCTCCTGAGCCTTTAGGTATTCCTTGTCCAAGTGTCCCCTTTTGTGGGTGACTCTGTGATTGTGGATTGGATTTACTAGTCCTGTGTGGTTACTTTCTGCAGTTTCTAGACTAGAGCAGATCTTCTGTTGCTGGACATGATCAATTTCGAGGTCATCTTGGGCATAAATTGGCTATATCGATATCACGTCATCCTTAATTTCCATGCCAAGACTATCTCACTAGCCATGACAGGGTTGCCGGGGTTGGAGTGGAAGGGGTCCATAGTTGATATGCTTAGCAGGTTTGTCTCTTTCCTAAAGGCTCGACACATGGTTTCAAAAAGGGTGTTTGGCTTACTTGGCTTATGTTCGAGACACCACCATAGAGTCTTTGACAATTGATTTAGTGCTAGTATTCGTATAGTTCGCTAATGTATTTCATTCTTATCTTCCTGGGGTACCTCTGAATCGTGATTTCTTCATCGATTTGGCCCCAGGCGCTCAGCCTATATGTATTCCACCATACCATATGGCTCCTAAGGATTTAAAGAAGCAGCTAGAGGAGTTATTAGCAAAGGCATTTCGTAGGCCTAGTATGTTGCCTTGGGGCGTACCAGTGTCGTTTGTGAAAAAGAAGGATGCGACTATGCGGATGTGCATTGATTACCGCCAGTTGAACAAAGTCATTATAAAGAACACGTACATGTTGCCTCGTATTGATGATTTGCTTGACCAGCTACATGGTGCTAGGGTGTTCTCCAAGATCGACCTGAGGTTAGGGTATTATTAGTTGAAGATTCGGGACTTGGATGTTCCGAAGACTCTATTCCAGACTAGATATGGCCATTATAAGTTCCTAGTGATGTCCTTTGGCTTGACCAATGCACCAGTAACATTGATGGATCTAATGAACAGGGTGTTCATGCCTTATATTGATTGCTTTGTCATTGTCTTCATTGACGACATCTTGATATACTAACGTAGCTTGGGGGAACACAAGCAGTATTTGAGAGTAGTGCTTCCGACCTTACTAGAGCAGAAGTTGTATGCTAAGTTCTCCAAGTCTGAGTTTTGGCTTGAGTGAGTTTCATTTCTAGGCATATTGTGTCCGGAGATGGTATTAAGGTAGATCCCAAGAAGATTGATGTAGTTCAAAATTGGCCACGTCCCACTTCAATGACCGAGTTCAGGAGTTTCCTGGGATTAGCAGGTTAATACCGGTGATTTTTGTAGGGCTTTTCATCTATTGCCTCCCCCTTGACTAGGCTGAAACAGAAGGGTGCCTCATTTATTTGGTCCGATAATTGCGAGGAGAGCTTTTAGAAGCTCAAGACAGCTTTGACTACGGCAATAGTTCTTATATTGCCTTCTAGCACATGGATGTATATTGTGTATTACAATGCCTCACGCGTTGGTCTGGCATGTGTGTTGGTGTATGAGGGAGATTTATTGCATATGCCTCGCATCAACTGAATATTCATGAGAAAAATTACCCTGCACGATCTGGAGTTGGTATCGATTTTTCATGCTTTTAAGATATAGAGGCACTATTTGTATGGAGTGCCTTGTGAGTTTTACACCGATCACCGTAGCTTACAGTATTTGTTCAAGCAGAGGGATCTCAATTTGAGATGGCGCAGGTGGCTTGAGTTGGATTTTGACATTACCATTATTTATCTTCCGCGCAAGGCGAATATTGCTCACGGACGCCTTGAGTAAAAAGGCAGAGAGCATGGGTAGCTTGGCATTCATTCCAGCAGGGGAGAGGCCCATAACTCTGACATCCAGTCCTTAGCTAACAGGCTTATGAGGTTGGACATTTTAGAGTCCAGCCAACTTCTAGCATGTGTGGTTGCTCAGTCCTCGTTATTGGGGGAGATTAAGGCCCAATAGTATGATGATCCATATTTGGCAATTCTCAGAGAATCCACACTTCAGGAAGGTGCCAAGGAGGTTTCTATGGGCGAGGATGGTGTTATGCGACTCCGGGGTCATTTATGTGTTACTAATGTTGATTTTTTTAGGGAGAGGATCCTAGAGGAGGCACACAGTTCATGGTATTTTATTCATCCGGGATACACGAAGAAGTATCAAGATTTGAGGTAGCATTACTGGTGGCGGGGGATGAAGAAGGACATAGTAAAGTATGTGACTAAGTGTTTGAATTGCCAGCAGGTCTAGTTTGAACATCCGAGGTCAGGTGGCCTACTTTAGCAGATGCCCATCCCAGAATGGATGTTGAAATGCATCACCATGGACTTCGTAGTTGGGTAACTAGGGACGTTGCGGAAGGTTGATTCAGTTTGGGTCATTGTGGATAGATTGACCAAGTCGACCCATTTCATTCATGTGGAGACAACTTATACATCGGAGAGGTATGCCCAGATCTATATTCGGAAGACAGTCTGATTGCATGGTGTGTCAATGTCCATCATATCAGACAGAGGTCCTCAATTCACTTCCTATTTTTGGAGAGCCGTGCAGAGTGAGTTGGGGACTCGGGTAGAGCTTAGCACATCGTTCCATCCTCAAACCGACGGACACTCGGAGCTGACAATGCAGATCTTGGAGGATATGCTCAGAGAATGCACGATTGATTTTGGAGGGCTATAGGATCAATTCTTACCTTTAGCAAATTTTGCATAAAACAATAGCTATTAGTCCAGCAAAGAGATGGCACCATATGAGACATTGTATGGTAGATGTTGTAGTTCTCCTATCGGGTGGTTTGAGCCTGGAGAGGGTAATATACTTAGCACAGATCTAGTAGAGGATGCCTTGGATAAGGTAAAGATTCATGATAGGCTTCGCACAACTTAGTCCAGACAAAAGAGCTACGCAGATCAGAAGTCATGGGATGTATCATTTATTGTTGGCGAGAAGGTCCTCTTGAAGGTCTGCCCATGAAGGGCATTATGAGGTTCGAGAAGAAGGACAAGTTGAGCCCAAGGTTTATTGGCCTCTTTGAGGTGTTATGACGAGTTGGGGAGGTTTTTTTTAGCTTGCTTTACCCCGTAGTCTATCGGGAGTTCACCTAGTTTTTCATGTTTCGATGCTTCGGAAGTATCATGCCGACCTATCCCACGTGTTGAACTTTAGCACCATTCAACTAGATGAGAGTTTGGGCTCTGAGGAGGAGCTAGTTGCCATTATCGATAAACAGGATTGCCAGCTGAGGTCCAAAAACATTTCTGCGGTGAGAGTCCAATGGAGGGGCCAACCGATCGAGGAGGTGACCTGGGAGTCAGAGGTGAACATGTGGAGTAGATATCCCCACTTATTCACCAGCCCAAGAACTTTTTTGTACCCGTTCGAGGATGAACGTTTGTTTAAGAGGTGTAGAATGTAATGACCCGGCCGGTTTTGTTTCCTTTTAGAACCTCATTCCCCTAAATTAAGCCTTTTGTACTTGCTTCAACTAATTCACGACTTGCAAGGACGATTAGTTTGGAAGTTGGGAGGGTTTAGAGCAAAATATGCCCAATTACTTCTTTAAGATATTCTTAAAAGACCAAGTATTACTTTGGTCAACATTTTGGAAAAACGGACCTAGAATTGTGATTTGACAATTTTTGAGGGTCCGTAGGAAAATATGGGAATTGGGCATATGCCTAGACGAATTCCGAGTTGCCTAGTCCGAGTAATGAATTTTTGTCTAAAACAGCTTAATTGAAGCTTTAAAGAATTAATGAAACTAAGAAATCATTGACTCCCAAGGTATCGGGCTCGGATTGTGGTTCCGAAGCTTGGTACAGGTCCGTAATGTTATTTAAGACTTGCCCGTAAAATTTGTGCCAATCCAAGTAGTTTAAGGGCATTTTGACCAATTAGAGGAGAGTTAAGAACTTGAAGATTCAATAGTTTGATTCATTTGGTTTTAGGGGGCGATATTTAGCATTGTTTTGGGGGTTTTGAGGGTTCGAGTAGGTTTGCCTCATGATTTCAGACTTGTCGGTATGTTCGGACGGGGCTCGGGAGCTCCGAGCATCAAACGAACGAGGTTCGAGCGAAGTAGAAAAACTCAAAAGGGCTGGAGGTTTGTTGCTTCTATCATAACCGCATTTGCGGTTCTTGAGCCGCAGAAGCGATATAGCAGATTTGGTCTAGTTACCGCAGAAGCGAAAATGGGGAGGCCTAGGGGTAACCGCAAAAGTGGCCGAGGGGCCGCAAAAGCGATTTCTCTTATGCGGCCCCCGGACCACATTTGTGGTCCAACTATTATAGGCCCAAGCCACAAAAGTGGCCCAGACATCAAATAAGTGGTTCTGGAAGTGCGTGCCTCCGATCGTAGAAGCGGTACAATCCCCTCTAGCCTATTTTCGCAAATGCAGCCCCGTCTTCGCAGATGCAGTCCCCTAACCGCATAAACGGAGATCATTGGGCAGTGGCCTTCATTTAATTCTTCCTCAAACACCATTTTTCATTATACACTCAGCACTTAGGCGATTTGGGGGCTTCCAAATAGAGAATTTCAACATAGCACTTCAAGGTGTGACAACCTAAAGGGTCATCACCTGTTTTCTCATCTGTTTCGTGCTTTCGAGGCCTTGAAAACCTAATTTTCTATTGCCTCGATTTGTGTGCACAGTCCAGGTGTGTAGACAAAAAGCTTCTATGTTGAAATATGTGAAATATATGAAAATTTTGAAGAATTTGGACATTAATATAATTATAGTTGACTTTGGTCAACATTTTTGTTGAACGGACCCGGACACGAGATTGGAAGGTCCCGGAAGGTCCGTAGAAAAATATGGGACTCGAGCATGCGCTCGGAGTCAAAAAATGAGGTCTAGAACATGAGTAAAAGAATTTTTCTGTTAAATTATTTTTTCTGAAATTATTAAGGAAAATGGAAATGCAAATTAATTAAAAGGCTATGATATCGGGCTCGTATTTCGGTTTGATGCCCTGTACAAGTCTTATATATTGTTTAAGCACTTTTTATGAAGTTTGGTCGAATTCGGACGTCGTTTGATGTGTTTCGGACTATAAGTTCCAAGTTTGAAAGCTTATGAAGTTAAGAAGAAAAAACATGAGTTTTGAGGCTTGATTCTATGTAAATGATGTTCTTTTGGTGATTTGATCGCGCGAGTAAGTCCGTAGGATGTTTTTGAGGTTGTATGCATATTTGGTTTGGAGCCCCGAGGGCTCGGGTGAGTTTTGGATAGGCATCAGATTGCATTTCTCATGTTTTTGAAAATCTGGTATGCTGGCTTCTATGATATTTGCAAATGCGAACATGGGGCTCGCAGTTGGGAGTTCGCAAATGGGAACATTGAATTTCAATTGCAAAGCTGGGGATTTTTGCATGGGATCGCAAATGCGATCTTCTTCCATCACAAATGCGAGATAAGGGAAACCTGGGCCAGATCGCAAATGCAATCAATTGTTAGAAAAAGCGAAGGGGACAAGATCGAAAATGCGATCAAGACTTCGCAAATGCAAAGTCTGCACCTAGGCCCAATGTTCGCAAATGCGAACTTCTGTCTCATATTTCCCAGAGTTGTCATGTTCGCACATGCGAACCTATGTTCATATTTCCCATATCCGAGGCATAGCAAATTTTATACTTAGTCAAATTTTCACCACTTTTCACCATTCTTTCAAAACTCAAACACCATAGGGGATTCTTCAAGAGAAAACTTCCTCTCAAATCACTTGTAAGTTGATTTTTACTCAATTCTTTCAACTTTTAACATCATTAAACATGTTTTCTACTTGAAATCAAGGATTTTCATGGGTGAAATTGGAGTTCTTGGGTAGAACATAGGTTTTCTACAAATTGTGGAGTTGGACCTTGATTTGAGGTCTGATTTCAAAAAAAAATTATATATTTGAACTCGTGGGGGAATGGGTAATCAGATTTTGGTTCCAACCTTGAGTTTTGACCATGTGGGCCCGGGGATGTTTTGGGAAATTTTGAGTAAAACTTTGGGAAAATCGTTTTTATGCATTCAAACGAATTCATATAGTGTTCATTAAAGTAATCGAACAATTTATGATTAGATTCGAGCGAATTGGAGGTGGAACCGTGAGGTAAAGCAACAGTTGAGGATTAAGTGGATTTCAAGGCTTTGAGGTAAGTGTTTGGTCTAACCCTTGGTTGAGGGAATAGGAGTTGAGTCTTGCTGATAATTGCTATATGATCGAGTACGATGTATTGGCATGGTGACGAGTTTCTATACATTGGTGGCTAGCATGACTGTGAGTCCTTTTAATGTGATTATCATGACTTGTTTATGAACTCTGTAATTATTTGAGGATTTCTTAATGTTGTGAATAACATGTGAATGGTAAAATGACTAATTTATTCTTGGGAGCATTGGCTCAAATTGTTATACGAATAATGAAGGCATACGAAATGACTTGATCATTTGGAACATTGGCTCAAAATAGAAGAGTGAATTGTGAGATAAGGAAAAGTAAGAAAGCATTCTTAATTATTCCCTTACCGGGACGTTTGGTTGAACTTGTTGGATTCTTTTCCCCTACCGGTATGTTTGTTAGATATTTGCTTATTGTTATGTCTCTTAATTGTAATTGTTGTTTGGGGAATCAATCTTTAAATGACATTGAAAAGCGGGTTGCACGTCGCAACAATAATATTGACGATCGGGTTGCACGCCGCAACAATAATATGTGAGGATTGGGTTACACGCCACAATAATAATGATGTGGGTCGGGTTGCACGCTGAAACGGTGATAATTTTAGAGCGGGTTGCACGCTGCAACAATTGATGATATTTTGTGATGATGACGAGTGTTGGTACCTTGTTAAATTTTACCGTGAAGATAACTGCTTTAACCTGTTACTCTGGATTAATGTAATATTGTATCTTTCATAGCATGCTTCCCCTCCCATGATGTTAGATGCTTTGTATTTCATTTCCATGTATATGTATAACTACACAAGTTTATGTGGTGTCCACTCTAGCCTCGTCACTACTTCGCCGGCGTTAGACTAGACACTTACCAGCACATGGGGTCGGTTGTGCTGTTTCTACACTTTTGTGTATCTTTCTACAGGTCTAGGTTTCAAGGAGCAGCAGCAGTAGTAGTCCGCGAGCAGATTTATTAATTTACGAGTTTGAGGTAGCCTTGCAAGCATCCGCAGGCCCGACGTCTCTTCTTATACTTTCATGTTTACTGTTGCCTAATTGTTTCGAGCTAGACAGTTGTTATATTTCTTCAGACCTTTGTGTTTACTTTATTCTTAGTGGTTCGTGAGTATGTGACACCAAATATTTGGTTGAGGACATTTACTCCGTATTATTTAAGACTTATAAATTAGACTTTCGTAGTTATTGTCTTTATTATTACTGATGGTATAAATTGTCAACAGAAGGTTTTTACTAATGAAAATTGTAGGTAAGTTGTCTTGCTTAGCTACCACGAGTAGGCGCCATCAAGATCTCGATGGTGGGAAATTCGGGTCGTGACAAGTTGGTATGAGAGAACATAGGTCTCACAACTCACGGAAGAACTTAGTACAGTCTGAGCGGTAGGTATAGAGACGTTTGTACTTGTTCCCCAGAGTCTATTGAGTTAGTAAAAATTTCTTATTTGTTCTTTCTTGTCGTGCGATTTGGTTCCTCAAATGGTGACTTAATTTCTACTATGTTCTTTCGCAGATGGCGAGAACACCCGATTCTTCATCCATCGATCAGCACTCCGAGCCGTAGGCAGCTCCCGCTTGGGGCAGAGGACGTGGCCAGCCTAGGTGCCGAGGTAGGGGTAGAGCCCAGCCATTAGTAGCAACACCAGTGGCAGATACTCGGGTTGACCTTGGCGAGGAGGTTGCGGCCCTAGCCAATAGAGTTCCGGTGGGCCCAGCTCAGGTCCCAGAGGGGTTTATTGCTACCGCTGTTTTTCAGGATGCCTTGGTCCAGTTGGTTGGCATTATGGAGAGTGTCATCCGAGTAGGATTGCTTCCTGCAGCACCAGCCACTCCCCAGGCTAGAGGAGAAGCCCAGACTCCTGCTACGCGTGCTCTAGAGCAGGTATCTCCCCAGACTCAGGTTCCACTGGTTTAGACAGTTGCGGCAGTTCAGCCAGGGGGATTTGCACAGACCGATAATAGAGTGGCTATGTCCGTAAATGCTTTGTGGAGACTGGACAGGTTCACCAAGCTCTTCACTACTATATTAAGTGGAGCTTCTTCTGAGGACCACCAGGATTTCTTATATAGCTGCCACGAGGTTCTTCAGAACATGGGCATTATGGACTCCAATAGAGTTAATTTTGTGGCATTTCGTTTATCGGGATCTGCCATGATTTGGTGGAGGGATTACTGTTCAGTCAGACTAGCAGGGTTGGCAACTTTGACTTGGGATCAATTCTTGGAGTTGGTTTTAGAGAAGTTCCTTCCCGTTAATTAGAGGGATGCTTATCGAAGGCAGTTTGAGCGCCTACAGCAAGGGTCTATGACGGTTAGACAATATGAGACCCGGTTTATTTATCTAGCTCGCCATGCCCTCGTCATACTCCCCATTGAGAGGGAGAGAATTAGGAGATTTATTGATGGCTTGATCCAGCCTATTCGTCTTCAGATGGCTAGTGAGGCGGGTAGTGATATTACTTTTTAGGAGGAGGCCAATATAGCCTGCATGATCAAGATGGTCTTACCATATGGGGGTAGTTATCAGGCAGACAAAAAGCCCCATCAATCAGGATGTTTCGGTGCTGCCTCATTTGGAGGCAGGGATTCTTATGATAGGGGTCAGTCTTCCAGGACTTTTTAGTCTGCCCTCCAGGCTTCATAGGGTGTTTTAGGTGATCGTGGCCTTTGTGGGAAGTATTCAGATCAGTAGCCCATCAGTGCACAGCCTCTTTAGAGTGTTCGTGGAGGTCATTCGGGCTGTCAGGGCCAGTCTCATCGTATAGAGGGATATTATGAGTGTGGTGAGTACGGTCACATCAGGAGTGCTTGCTCGAGATTGAGGAGCATACAGTCACAGCAGCAGGGTCCTCACCCCATGATTCAGGCATAATGTGACCTATAGCCTGCCTAGCCAACCAGGGGAGGGGGTAGGGATCATTAAGGTGGAGGTCGAGACCGTAGAGGTGGAGGCTGTACCGCCAGATGTAGAGGTCAGTCGGTAGATTATCATCCCAGAGACATGATTCAAGGATGTGGGGATGAGCCCTGATTTTATGCTTTGCCAGTCAAGCCATAGGCGGAGGCGTTAGATGCTTTGATTATATGTACCATTCTGGTTTGCGATAGAGATGCATCAGTGCTAATTGACCGTGGGTCTACATATTCATATGTGTCTTCCTATTTTTCACCTTGGTTGGGTATGTATAGTTATGCCTAGGACATTCCTGTCTTTGTGCCTACGTCGGTGGGTGACTCTATAATAGTCGACCAGGTGAATCATTCCTGTGTGGTTGTGTTTGAGGGTCTTGAGACCCGTTTTGATTTAGTACTTTTAGATATGGTGGATTTCGATATTATATTGGGGATGGATTGGTTATCCCCGTATCATGCTATCCTAGATTGTCACGCTAAGACCGTGACCTTGACATTGCCAGAATCACCCCAACTAGAGTGGAAAGGGACCCTAGGGCATGCCACCCGTAGCGTTATTTCATACGTTAAGGCTCGATAGATGGTCGAGAAGGGGTGTTTAGCTTATCTGACGCACGTTCGCGACTTCGGTGCAGAGGTTCCTTCTATTGACTCTATTCCTATTGTACGGGAGTTCCCTGAGGTTTTCCCTTCAGATCTGCCAGGTATGCGGCTCGACAGGGATATTGACTTATGTATTGATCTAGCTCCGGGCACGTAGCCTATTTCCATTCCTCTATATCGCATGGCCTCGCTATAGTTAAAGGAGTTAAAGAACTAGTTGCGAGATTTACAAGAGAAGGGCTTTATCAGGCCTAGTGTTTCTCCTTAGGGTGTGCTGGTGTTATTTGTGAAGAAGAAGGATGGTTTGATGCAGATGTGTATTGATTACCGTAAATTGAACAAAGTGACGGTAAATAATAAGTATCCAATGCCGAGGATTGATGATTTATTTGACCAGCTCCATGGAGAAAGGGTGTTCTTAAAGATAGACTCGAGATCTGGCTACCATCAGCAGAAGATTAGGGCATCTGATGTCCCTAAAATAGCATTGCGCACTCGGTATGGGCACTATGAGTTTTTAGTAATGTCATTTGGGTTGACCAATGCCCCCGCAGCATTTATAGAGTTGATGAACCGAGTGTTCAGGCCTTATCTTGACTTGTTCGTGATAGTCTTCATAGATGATATTCTGGTGTACACCCACAGCCAGGAAGAGCACGAGCAGCACCTCAGAGTGGTTCATTAGACTCTGAAGGACAGTAAGCTATATGATAAGTTTTTGAAGTGCGAGTTCTGGTTGAGTTCGGTTGCATTTCTGGGTCATATTGTATCAGTAGAGGGTATTCAGGTGGACCCAAAGAAGATTAAGATAGTCAAGAATTGGCCTTGACCAGCTTCAGTGACCGAGATTCGGAGTTTCTTGGTATTAGAAGGTTACTACTAACGGTTCATAGATGGGTTTTCTTCTATTGCAGCCCCGATGAACATGTTGAACTAAAGGATGCCCAGTTCAGGTTGTCAGATAAGTGTGAGGCGGTCTTTCAGAAGCTCAAGACAACTTTGACTACAGAATCGGTGTTGGTTTTGCCCACGGGTTCAGGGCCTTAGATAGTCTATTGTGGTGCTTCCCGTACTGGGCTTGGAGAAGTATTGATGTAGGATGGCAAAGTTATTTCTTATCCCACGAGAAAGTTGAAAAATCATGAGAAAAACTATCCGGTTCATGAAATAGAGTTGGCAGCAGTTGTTCACACTTCGAAAATTTGGAGGCATTATCTATATGGTGTGGCGTGTGAGGTATACACGGATCACAAAAGCCTTCAGCACTTGTTCAATCAGAAAGAGTTGAATGTGTGGAAGAGGAGATGGCTAGAGTTGTTGAAATATTATGATGTTACTATCTTGTATCACTCGGGTAAGGCCAGTGTGGTGGTCGATGCATTAAGTAGAAAGTCAACCAGCATGGGTATTCTTGCTTATATTCCAGTCAGCCAGAGATCGTTTGCTTTAGATGTTTAGGCCTTGGCCAAATGATTTGTGAGATTAGATATTTCCGAGCCTAGGAGAGTGTTGTCTCGCACGGTCGCACGTTCTTCTCTATTGGAGCGTTTTCGTGATCGGCAATTTGATAGTCCCCATTTATGTGTCCTGAGAGACACGGTGCAGTATGGAGGTGCCACGAAGGTGACCTTAGGTGACGACGGGGATGTTGAGATTACATGGGCGAGTTTGTATGCCCGATGTTGATGGGATTCGAGAGCTGATCTTAGTAGAGGCTCATAGTTATTTGTATTTTATTCATCGGGTGCCGCAAAGACGTATCAGGACTTGCGGTAGCTTTATTGGTGGCGTAGGATGAAAAACGATATTGTTGCATATGTGGCTTGGTGTTTGAACTGTCAGCAGGTCAAGTATGAGCATCAGAGACCCGGTGGCTTATTTCAGAGGATTGAGTTTCCTGGGAGGAAGTGGGAGACGATTACCACGGATTTCATTACTGGACTTCCGTCGACTCGAAAGAAGTCTGATGTTATTTGGGTCATTATTGATAGGCTGACCAAGTCAGTGCATTTTATTCCAGTAGCAGTCTCCTATTCATACGAGATGTTAGCTGAAATTTGTATCCGGGAGATTGTTCGCCTTCATGGGGTATAGGTATCCATAATCTCAGATCGGGGTACGTAGTTTACCCCGCGCTTCTGGAGAGCGGTTCAGCAAGATTTAGGCACCCTGGTTCAGTTAAGAACAGAATTCCATCCTCAGACGGACGGTCAGTCCGAACAGACTATTCAGATTTTAGAGGATATGCTCAAAGCTTATGTCAATGACTTTGGAGGCTCGTGGGACCAGTTTTTGCCTTTAGCAGAGTTCTCCTATAACAACATCTACCAGTCCAGCATTCAAATGGTCCCATATGAGGCATTGTATGGTAGGCGATGTCGGTCTCTATTCGGATGGTTTCAGCCGGGAAAGGCTCGGTTGTTGGGTACTGATTTAGTTCTGGAGGCCTTAGATAAGGTCAAGATCATTCAGGAGAGGCTGCGTTCAGCTCAGTCTAGGCATAGGAGTTATGCACATCGCAAGGTTCGAGATGTAGATTTTATGGTTGGTGAGCGGGTATTGCTCCGGGTGTCGTCTATGAAGGGCGTGATGAGGTTCGGAAAGAAGGGCAAGCTTAGCCCTAGGTACATTGGTCCATTTGAGATTCTGGATCGAGTGGGAGAGGTGGCTTATAGACTTGCTTTTCCACCAAGCTTATCAGTTGTGCATCCGGTTTTCTATATGTCTATTCTTCGGAGGTATCACGACAATCCTATGCATGTGTTAGACTTCAGCACTGTCCAGTTGGACAAAGATTTATCTTACAAGGAGGAGTCGGTAGCTATTCTAGACCGCCAGTTTCATCAGCTGAGATCTATGAGTTTTCCCTCTATTCGTGTTCAGTAGAGAGGTCTGCCCCTTGAGGTATCGACCTGGAAGTTCGAGTCTGATATGCGGAGCCGTTACCCGCATTTGTTCCCCGACTCAGGTACTTCTTTCTTTTGTCTGTTCGAGGACGAATGATTGTTTTAGAGGTGTAGGATGTGAAGTCCCAAAGGGTCATCACCTGTTTCCTCATCTGTCTCGTGCTTCTGATGCCTTGAAAACCTTATTATATATTGCCTCATTTTTCGAGCGCAGTTCGGGCGCGTAGCCGGAAAGCTTTTATGTTGAAATATGTGTATTCTGTGAAATTTTTTAAGAATTTTGACATTAATATGATTATAGTTGACTTTGGTCAATATTTTTGGTAAATGGACCCGGACCCGGGATTGTACGGTCGCAAAAGGTCCGTAGAAAAATATGGGACTCGGGCAGGTGCCCGGAGTTGAAAATGAAGTCTAGAACCTTAGTAAAAGAATTTTTCTGTTAAATTATTTTTTTAAAATTTTAAAGAAAATAGAAATGCAAACTGATTAAAAGACTATGGTATCGGGCTCGTATTTTGGTTTTGACGCCCGGTACATGTCTTATATATTGTTTAAGCACTTTCTGTTATGTTTAGTCGAAATCGAACATCGTTTACGTGTTTCGGACTATAAGTTCCATATTTGAAAATTTATGAAGTTTCGAAGAAAAATCATGAATTTTAAGGCTTGATTCTATGTAAATGATTTTATTTTCACGATTTTATCGCGATGGTAAGTCCATAGGATGTTTTTCAGGTTATGTGCATGTTTGGTTTTGAGCCCCGAGGGCTCGGGTGGTTTTGGATAGGCATCAGATTGTATTTCTCATATTTTTGAAAATCTGGTATGCTGGCTTCTGTGATCTTCGCAAATGCAAAAATGGGGCTCGCAATTGCGAGTTCGCAAATGCGAACATTGAATCGCAATTGGGAAGCTGTGGATTTTTGCTTGGGATCGCAAATGCAATCTTCTTCCATCGCAAATACGAGATAAGGGAAACCTGGCACAGATCGCAAATGTGATCAAATTGTTCGAAAATAGGAAGGGGACAAGATCACAAATGCGATCAAGACTTCGCAAATGCGAAGTCAGCACCTAGGCCCAATGTTCGCAAATGCAAACTTTTGTCTCGCATTTCCCAGACCTGTCACGTTTGCAAATGCGAACCTATGTTCGCATTTCCCATCTCCAAGGCCTAGCAAATTTTATACTTAGTCGAATTTTCATCACTTTTCACCATTCCTTCAAAAGCAAACTTCATCTCAAATCACTTGTAAGTCGAGTTTTACTCAATTCTTTCAAATTTTAACATAATTAAACATGTTTTCCACTTGAAATCAAGGATTTTCATGGGTGAAATTGGGGTTTTTGAGTAGAACCTAGGTTTTCTATAAACTGGGGAGTTGGGCCTCGATTTGAGGTTCGATTTCAAAACAAATTATATATTTGAACTTGTGGGGGGATGAGTAACTGGCTTTTGGCTCGGACATCGAATTTTGACCACGTGGGCCTGGGAGCGTTTTTGACCAATCGTGAACATGTCGTGATGGCACCCAGTCCCCACGACTAGGTAAGCCTAACACGTTGCGGAATATACAAGCTATGAACACTTAAATAAGAAACAGCGGAAAAATAGCATAAAAAGGTATGTAATCCGTGCCGCTTGGCACATACATCCGTCAACACACTGTATAAAATGCTACCAAGATCCGGAATCCCACGGTAACACAGACTAAAAGAGAATATACAACTGTGGCTCTATGTGTAAAGAGTGTCTAACAACGAAATGAAGGAAAAATGTCAACTAGTACTATTAGAATAGAAGGAAAGCCTCCGGATCCGCGGACGTAGCGGATCATACCTCGAGGTCTCCCAAAAAGCTGCGAAATCACCTAGTACGAGCCTATCCTGATGTACCTGGATCTGCACAACAAAAGTGTGCAGAAGAGTAGCATGAGTACACCACGGCGGTACTCGGTAAGTGCCAAGCCTAACCTCGATGGAGTAGTGACGAGGAAGGTCAGGGCCCTACTGAGAAACAATAATAATATGATGATAACAAAATAAACAGTTTAACAGATAACAACAAAATTTCCAAAATAACAACATTTACGATGTTTACTGAAACTGTCTACAATCAAGCTAATAACAAATAACCAACTCAAATAAACAAATCCAGGATCTGTGGGAATTGAACCCACGGTCCCATTCTCAGTACCCATGGGTCTCCGGGAATCGAACCCGCAGCCCATGTCTCAATAAATCTCAGGATCTCCGGGAATCGAACCCGCAGTCCACATCTCAATAAATCTCGGGATCTCCGGGAATCGAACCCGCAGTCCACATCTCAATAAATCTCAGGATCTCCGAGCATTTCAATAAATCTCAGGATCTCCGGGAATCGAACCCGCAGTCCACAAACTCAGCAAGTAAAGGAATACACAGAGAGAAGTATAATATGCTTAACTATAACTTCACCGATAAACGGCGCCAGCGATTACCAAGAAAACTCAAGTAAGACAATTAGGCAACTAGACAGTTAAATACTACCTAATCATGCTTTTCTAACTACTACCGGGTAAGAATATCGAATTAACAGCTAAAAGCAGGAATATCACTCATCGAACATTTTAAGTAAAGTATGTGTTCAACAACCAGCGCATGTACACGCCCGTCACCTCGCGTACAAGGTATTTAAAGTATCACATAATATCCTAGGGGTGAAAGTCCCCCACACGAGGTTAGACAAGCCACTTACCTCAATTCCGGTACAAAACCGCTAAGAAATAACCCTCTTGCCGCGAATGTCGGCCTCCACAAGTGTAGTATCCGATAAAAATCAATAGAATCACATCAAAATAGGCCAATTGGGCATTACCCAATCAAAACAACTCCAAATACACCAAAACCCACAAGTTGCCAAAACCCGACTTTCGGTATGCTTATCGAAAAATCACGAAAGTTATATATTCGGAACCCTCGTCTCAATACGAGTCTAAGCATATAAGATTTACCAAATTCGGACTCCATTTGCCCTTTCAAAATCTTGATTTTCTAAAGTTCAAGCCTAGGGCTAAATCCTCCATAAATTACCCCAAATTCCTCCATTTTCATGATATAATTACATAATACTATCAATACTAATCATAAGATGAGTCCATAGATGATTACCTGATGATTTCCCTTGAATCTCCCTCAAAAATTGCCCAAATCGCCTCTTAAGCCGAGCCCTCAAATGTTTGGAATGTTTCTGAAATTTCTAACTTCCGGTATAATTAATCCCTCTGCGATTTTCGCTTCTGTGGAATATTTTCCGCTTCTGCGGAACCGCTTCTACGACATTTTGTCGCTTCTGCGAACCCCAGGCCTGGCTGGCCCATTCCGCTTCTGCGATCCCAGGGACGCTTCTGCGCGTCCGCTTCTACGATCGAGCAGCCGCTTCTACGAAAATTCTCGCTCCTGCGAACCAGTGTCCGCTTCTGCGGGCTCGTATAAGCGATCCTTTATCCGCTTCTGCGGATTTCGCAGTTTCGCCTCTTGATCGCTCCTGCGGTCTGAGCCTCGCACCTGCGATGCCGCCTCATCGGACAAACGTCCGCTCCTGCGAACAAACCCGCCTCCACGATTACGTTTCCGCTTCAGCGGACTCGCCTCTGCGGTTCCATTTCCGCAGGGGCGAAAGCAACAGAAACAGAACTTCTAAACATGCAATTTCCATGTTTTTTTCCCGTTTAACCATCCAAAATCACCCCGAGGCCCCCGGGACCTCATCCAAACACACCAACACCTCCTAATACCTTATTCGAACTTGTTCCAATCCTCAACACACGTCTAACAACATTAAAACCCATAATTCACATCGAATTCAAGCCTAAATTTCTTAAAACTTTCCGAAATACACATTCGATCTAAAACCCATCCAAACGACGTCCGAATGACCTGAAAATTTGTGGACATATCCAAAATCACATAACGAAGCTACAGAAATTGTCGGAATTCCATTCCGACCCCCGGATCAAAATCTCACCTATCGTTCGGATTCGCCAAAATTTCAAACTTCGGCATTTCAAGCCTAATAGAGCTACGGGCCTCCAAAATACATTCCAAACGCGCTCCCAACCCCGAAATCACCTAACGGAGCTAATGGAACCATCAGATTTCCGTTCCGAGATCGTCTTAACACTGTTCTGGTTACAGACCATTTTCTAGCTTTAAAGTTCTCATTTAGGGACTAAGTGTCCCAAAATGCTCCAAATTTTAGAACCGACTCTCCCGGCATACCACAATAGCAGAAATGAACTTAGGGAAACAGTTAAATTGGGGATTGGGGCGTAATTTTCTAAAACGAGGGCCTGGGAGCGTTTTTGAAAATTCTGAGTAAAACTTTGGGAAAATCGATTTTATGCATTCAAACTAATTCATATGGTGTTTATTAAAGTAATCAAACAATTTGTGATTAGAATCGAGCGAATTGGAGGTGGAACCGCGAGGTAAAGCAATAGTTAAGGATTAAGTGGATTTCAAGGCTTTGAGGTAAGTGTTTGGTCTAACCCTAGTTTGAGGGAATATGAGTTGAGTCTTGTTGCTAATTGCTATGTGATCGAGTACAATGTATAGGCATGATGATGAGTATCTATACACTGGGGTCTAGCATGACTGTGAGTCCTTTTAATGTGATTATCATGACTTGGTTGTGAACTCTGTAATTATTGGAGGATTTCTTAATGTTGTGAATAACATGTGAATGGTAAAATGATTAATTGATTCTTGGGAGCATTGGCTCGAATTGTTATACGAATATTGAAGGTATACGAAATAACTTGATTATTTGGAGCGTTGGCTCAAAATAAAAGACTGAATTATGAGATAAGAAAAAGTAAGAAATTGTTGTTAATTATTCCCTATTTTAACTAGCTTGGTTGGAATTGTTGGATTTTTTCCCTTGCCAGGATGTTTGTCAGATATTTGCTTATTGTTATGTCTCTTAATTGTGACTGTTGTTTGGGGAATCAATCTGTTAAATGACATTGAGGAGCGGATTGCACGCCGCAATAATAATATGTGAGGATCGGGTTGCATGCCGCGCCGCAACAATAATGATACGAGTTGGGTTGCACGCTGCAATAGTGATAATTGTGGAGCGGATTGCACGCCGCAATAGTTGATGATATTATGTGATGATAACAAGTGTTGGTACCTTGTTTAATTTTTCTGTGAAGATAACTGCTTTAGCTTGTTACTCTGGATTAATGTAATATTGTATCCCTCATAGCATGTTTCCCCTCCCATGAAGTTAGATGCTTGGTATTTCATTTCCATTTTATATGTATAACTACACAGGTTTATGTGGTGTCCAGTCTAGCCTCGTCACTACTTCGCCGGGGTTAGGCTAGACTCTCACCAGCACATGGGGTCGGTTGTACTGATACTACACTTCTATGCATCTTTGCACAGTTCTAGGTTTCGAGGAGCAGCAGTTGTAGTTCAGGAGCAGATTTTCTGATTTACGAGACTGAGGTAGCCTTGTAGGTGTCCGCAGGCCCGACGTCTCTTCTTATGTTTTCATTTTCACTGTTGCCTCATTGTTTTCGAGACAGACATCTGTTATATTTCTTTCAGACCATTGTATTTAGTTTATTCTTAGTGGTTCGTGAGTATGTGACACCAAATCTTGGCTAGAGGACATTACTGATTACTCCGTATTATTTCAGACTTATAAATTAGACTTATGCAGTTATTATTGTTATTATTATTGATGCTATAAATTGTCAACAAAAGTTTTTTACTAATAAAAATGGTAGTTAAGTTGTCTTTCCTAGTTACCACGAGTAGGAACCATCATGATCCTGATGGTGGGAAATCCGGGTTGTGACACGAGGTAAGTCACCCATATTCTTTACTAGTTTAAATACATGTATATTAGGTAGATTATTCCCTAAAATTTCATAAAAATTAAGGGTTAGAGCTAGACCTAAAGTTTTAGCAAAATTAAGATTTAAGCATGGAATTTAGGAAATCTTGTGGAAAATGTTGGGAGATCATTTAAATAGTTAGAATTCGACCTTTAAGCCCTTATTGACTAGTTATTCCCTATTTTAACTAGCTTGTGATCATTCAGCTACAAATTAAGAGCTTGGGCTTGCTCTTGATATCGGGAGCGCACTTTGGAGCAAGGTGAGTCACCTTTCAAACCTTGTAAGAGGAAAATGTCCCCATAGGATTAATAATAGAGTATTTGTTGCTAATGTGGGGGCTACATACGCGCTAGGTGACGAGAGTCCGTGCGTAGTTACAACTATGTTAATTGTCCGGGTAGCTTAGGACCCACAACATGCTTATTATATATAACTCTCTATATTATCTTGTTAATACGAGCACCTAGGACATGCTAGAGACTTGAAAAGGAAATAAGAACGTACTTTTATAACTATCTAAATCTTGCTTGGCATTTATGACTATTGATGTGCCTTGTGTGTAACGTGATATTTCTCCTTATTTGTGGATCGGACCGATCACCTCGATATAAATAGATACATCTATAATCGCGCCGTCAACCCTCGGCAAGTGCACAAAGTTTATTTTTGTTGGTTCGGGCCGTCACCTCGGCATATTTGTGCATGCTTATATAACTTTGATTAAGAATGTTAAATGTTGATATTACCTTCCATGGGCTAGAATGAATTGATAAATGTAACTATAGAACTTGATTTGCAAGGATTGTAGTGAGATTATGACTTGTATACATGTTGTAAACTATTTCGTATCGAATACTTTTTATTGTTAAAATCATACTTAAAATATTATTTGACCCTAGTGAGTATCTAGTCGACATCTCGTCTCTACTTCTTCGAGATTAGACGGGATACTTACTGGGTACATATTGTTTATGTACTCATGCTACGCTTCTGTACTTAAATGTATAAGGTTTGAGGCAGGTGGATCTGGTCATTACTTTGATGCCGAATCGTGAGCAGGTGTGGTACTTCTACGATGAGTTGTTTTACCCTCCATTATCAATCCACAGCCGAAGAAGTCTCTCTTTTATATTTCTATTTCTGTCTATTTGGACTCAGACAGTACATTCTTTTGGTTGTATATTCTACTAGTTGCTCATGGCTTGTGACACTGTGTTCTGGTACACACTTTAGTAGATGATCATTTTTGGGGTTGTGTAATTATTCTATCGTAGTATTTATCTCTTTTGGTTTTAATTTCCAAGTTGAGTTCTTATTCCGTTTAATTCTAGTTGAAAGTAACATAAGCATTATAGTAATATTTTCGCAATGGCTTGCTTGGCACGGGTGTCAGGGTCCCTCACGACCTATTGTGAAAGTGGGTCTTGACAAAGAAAATAGGTAAATTCTTATCGATGGACAGTTGTACTTCTTCCACTACTAGAGGAAAATATGATAGATTATGTGTAGAAGCACTATTTGATAAGCCTTTAAAGACTCATCTATACACTGGTCATCATAAATAAATTGTCTTTTATGAGGGACTAAATTTGCTTTGCGTTAACCGTAGTCGCATGGGGCATAATCAACAAACATGCAATTATACTAAAAAGCTTGATACTTCAATGGAGAATGCCCAGAAGGACCAACTCATGAATGCTAGTAACTCAACCTCCACTGGTGAAGCATGGAAGCTTGTTTAATTTCCAAAAAAATGTACACTCAAATGCACTACTTACACGACTAATCCATTGCCAACGACCCGGATTTCCCACCATCGGGGGTCATGATGGCGCCTACTAGTGGAAGCTAGGCAAGCCAAATATTAATTACACCTCCATTAATTACCAAATTCTTATTAAGACTTTAAAATTAAAAACATATAAATTACAGCGGAATAATTAAACTTAGCGGAAGACTTAGTCAATCTTATCAAATATGATAAAGAAAACCCCAAACATGATACACTACCCAAGACTGGTGTCACAATACTCACGAACTTCTAAGAATAATACAGACAATTGTCCGAAAGAAAATATAAGTTGTTTATCTCGAATACATGAGATAACAGAATGAAATACATAGATAGAAGAGACAACGGATCCTGCGGATGCCTGCAAGGCTACCTCGTAGTCTCCGTAGTCGGAATATCCATAATCGCTACTGTCGCTGCTGCTGTCCGTAACCTGTATCTGCGCAAAAAGAGCGCAGAGTGTAGTATCAGCACAACCGACCCCATGTGCTGGTAAGTGCCTGGCCTATCCGAGCGAAATAGTGACGAGACTAAGGCCAGTCACCCACATAAACCTGTACAGTTGCAATATATATATACATGTACCAAAAACATTTATAAGGAAAGACTCTGCTCTGAAATAACAGTCAATAACTCGTGATATCCAGAATAATCTAGTCAACAGAATAAATCTTACCTTCATGTCTCAATTCCTTTTTCATTTCATATCTCGTGGTAGGCGTACCACCCGCTCCCAACTATCAACAGTAATTATATCTTGTGGTAGGCGTACCACCCGCTCCCAAATATATCAATAGATTATATCTTGTGGTAGGCGTACCACCCGCTCCCAAATATATCAATAGATTATATCTTGTGGTAGGCGTACCACCCGCTCCCAAATATATCAATAGGCTACCGGCAACTATGGCCAATGCCAAGATTTAAATCACTTTGTGGTCGGTGTGCCACACGATCCCATTTCTTATTATATAAGTGGTCGGCGCGCCACACGATCCCAATTCATAAATATATAAGTGGTCGGCGTGCCACACGATCCCAATTCATAAATATATAAGTGGTCGGCGCGCCACACGATCCCAATTCATAAATATATATATTATCGGCATTTAGCCAATAATCTCTGCATCAACAATATTTATACATAACTAAATTCCTATTCCTTCAAGCTAGGATAGAACAAACACTTACCTCAAATGATTTACGAACAATTCAATCCGTGGCAATGCCTTTTCCTTTCAAATTCGGCTCCAATCCAATCGTATCTATATACAATTGATTTAATATCATCAATACTACTCAACAAACTAATTCATAAGGCCAATTTCAACTTTTACAACATTCTGCCCGGAATAGTGAATTTCGACCCCGGGCCCGCATGGTCGGAACTCGGGGTTCGGACCAAAATCCGGTTACCCATCCCCCCACGAGTTCAAGTATATGATTTGTTTCAAAATCGGACCTCAATTGGAGGTTCAATTTCCCAATTTATGAAAAACCCTATATTCTACCAAAAACAAGAAATTCTACCATGAAAACCTTTGATTTCTATTGAAAAACATGTTTAATGTTGTTAGGAATTGAAGGAATTAAGTAAAAAGTGACTTACAATTGCTTTGAAGAAGAGGGAGTTCGTGAAAAATCGCCAATGGGTGTTTTTGGGTTGTGAAATGTGAAAAATGAAGCTGAAAATCGTGATTTACAGGTCTCCGTGTTCGCATTTGCGAACATGGGTTCGCAATTGCGAACCCCGACCAATTTCTGGAGTTTGAAAAATAAGCTAAGGCTGGGAAGTTCGCATTTGCGAACTTTTGTTCGCATTTGCGAAGCCAAGACAAAATCTGGGAAGTTCGCATTTGCGAACTTTTGTTCGCAATTGCGAACACAGGCAAAATATGGGAAGTTAGCATTTGCGAACTTTTGCGAACTTTTGTTCGCATTTGCGAAGCCAAGGCAAAACTGGGAAGTTCGCATTTGTGAACTATTGTTCGCATTTGCGAACACAGGCAGAATATTGGGGAGTTCGCATTTGCGAACTATTGTTCGCATTTGCGAACACAGGCAGAATATTGCAGACAGCAACTTCTAACATGAGAAATTGATCTCGTGGCCTATCCAAAGTTCACCCGAGCCCTCGGGGCTCCAAACCAAATATGCACACCGACTTAAAAACATCATACGAACTTGCTCGCGCGATCAAATCGCCAAAATAACATCAAAATCAATGAATTGAGCCTTAAAACTCAAGAATTCTTTCAAATTTCATAATTTCCAAAATTTCCAATTTAAGGCCGAAACACGTCAAACGACGTCCGTTTTCAACCAAACTTTACAGGAAGCTCTTAACCAATATATTTGACATGTACCGGGTGTCAGAACCAAAATACGAGCCCGATATCACCACTTTTCAATCAAATTTCAGTTTCATTTTCCTTAAACATTTTCGGAAAATAATTTAACAGAAAAATTCTTTTACCGGGGATCTAGACCTCGGATTTCAATTCCGGGCATACGCCCAAGTTCCATATTTTTCTACGGATTTTCTGAGACCGTCAAATCACGGTTCCGGGTCCGTTTATCAAAAATGTTGACCAAAGTCAACCATATCAATATTAATATCCAAATTCCTCAAATTTTTCATATATTTCAACATAAAAATTTTCCAGCTTTTCCAGCTTCGCGCCCGAACCGTGCACGCAAATCGAGGCAACTATAAATGAGGTTTTCAAGACCTTAGAAGCTCGAAATGATTAATAAAACAAGTGATGACCCTTTGGGTCGTCACATTCTCCACCTCTAAAACAACCGTTCGTCCTCGAACGGACAAAAGAAAGAAGTACCTGAGTCAAGGAATAGATGAGGATATCGGCTCCGCATGTCAGACTCGGACTCCCAGGTCGATGCCTCAGGAGGCTGACCCCTCCACTGAACTCGCACAGAAGGAAAACTCTTCGACCTCAACTGTCGAACCCGCCGATCTAGGATAGCTACCGGCTCCTCTTCATAGGACAGATCTTTGTCCAATTGGACAGTGCTGAAATCTAACACGTGCGACGGATCGCCGTGATATTTTCGAAGCATGGACACATGAAACACTGGATGTACAACTGATAAGCTAGGTGGCAAGGCAAGTTTATATGCCACTTCTCCCACACGATCAAGAATCTCGAATGGCCCAATAAACCTAGGGCTAAGTTTGCCCTTCTTTCCAAATCTCATTACGCCCTTCATAGGCGACACTCGGAGCAATACTCGCTCCCCAATCATGAAAGCTATATCTCGAACCTTGCGATCTGCATAGCTCTTTTGTCTAGACTGAGCTGTGCGAAGCCTATCTTGAATAATCTTGACCTTATCTAAGGCCTCCTGAACTAAATCCGTACCCAATAACCGAGCTTCTCCCGGTTCAAACCATCCAACCGGAGAACGACACCGCCTACCATACAATGCTTCATAAGGAGCCATCCGGATGCTCGATTGATAACTATTATTATAAGCAAACTCTGCCAACGGCAGGAATTGATCCCATGAACCTCCAAAATCAATAACACACGCCCGTAGCATATCTTCCAGTATCTGAATAGTCCTCTCGGACTGACCATCCGTCTGGGGATGAAAGGATGTACTTAGCTGAACTTGCGTTCCTAACTCTCGTTGAACCGCCTTCCAGAAATGTGAGGTAAACTGTGCACCTCGATCTGAAATAATAGAGATTGGCACGCCATGAAGGCGAACGATCTCCCTGATATAAATCTCAGCTAACCTCTCGGATGAATAGGTAGTGGCAATAGGAACAAAATGAGCTGACTTGGTCAGCCTATCAACAATCACCCAAACAGCATCAAACTTCTTCCGAGTCTTCGGAAGTCCGAAAATGAAATCCATCGTGATTCGCTCCCACTTCCATTCAGGAAGTTCAATTCTCTGAAATAAACCGCCAGGTCTCTGATGTTCATACTTAACCTGCCGACAATTAAGGCACCATGCTACATATGCCACAATATCCTTTTTCATTCTGCGCCACCAATAATGCTGCCACAAATCCTGATACATTTTTGCTGCACCTGGATGAATAGAATACCGCGAACCGTGAGCTTCTTCTAGAATCAATTCTCTAAGCCCATCAACATTTGGCACACAAATGCGCCCTTGCATCCTCAGAATCCCCTCAGCATCTAAGGTGACCTATTTAGCACCTCCTCACCGAACCTTATCTCTAAGGTCACATAAATAAGAATCATTATATTGTTGATCGCGGATATGCTCCAATAATGAAGAGCGAGCGATCGTGCAAGCTAGTACTCGACTAGGCTCAGAAATATCCAACCTCACAAATCGGTTGGCCAAGGACTGAACATCCAAAGCAAGTGGTCTCTGATTGACTGGAATATAAGCAAGACTACCCATACCGGCTGACTTCCTACTCAAAGCGTCGGCCACCACGTTTGCTTTTCCCGGATGATATAAAATGGTGACATCATAATCTTTTAGCAATTCTAGCCACCTTCTCTGCCTCAAATTCAACTCTTTCTGCTTAAACAAATACCGAAGACTCTTATGATCGGTGTATACTTCACATGCTACCCCATACAAATAATGCCTCCAGATCTTCAATGCGTGAATAATCGCCGCCAATTCTAGATCATGCACTCGATAGTTCTTCTCATGAATCTTCAACTGCCTCGAAGCATAGGCAATAACCTTGCCATCCTGCATTAACACTGCACCAAGCCCAATACGGGAAGCATCATAATAAACAGTATAAGGTCCCGTACCTGTGGGTAAAACCAATACCGGTGCTATGGTCAAGGTTGTCTTGAGCTTTTGAAAGCTCGCCTCACATTCATCGGACCATTCAAATTGAACACCCTTCTGGGTCAATCTGGTCAGTGGGGTTGCAATAGACGAAAATCCTTCTACGAATCGGCGATAATAACCCGCTAACCCCAAGAAACTCCGAATATCCGTGGCTGATGTCGGTCTAGGCCAGTTCTTGACTGCCTCAATTTTCTTCGGATCAACCTGAATACCTGCTACCGCCACAATATGCCCTAGGAATGCAACTGAACTTAGCCAAAATTCACACTTTGAAAATTTTGCATATAGCTGGCTATCTCTCAGAGTCTGCAAGGCCACTCTGAGATGTTGCGCATGCTCCTCCTGACCGCGGGAATATATTAATATGTCATCAATGAAGACTATTACAAACAAGTCTAAATAAGGCCGGAACACCCGATTCATTAATTCCATAAAAGTCGCTGGAGCATTTGTCAACCCAAAAGACATGACCAGAAATTCATAATGTCCATACCGAGTGCGGAACGTTGTCTTAGGGACATCAGATGCCCTAATCTTCAGCTGATGATAGCCAGATCTCAAATCTATCTTTGAAAATACCTTGGCACCCTGAAGCCGGTCAAATAAATCATCAATTCGCGGAAGTGGATATTTATTTTTGATAGTCACCTTGTTTAACTGTCGATAGTCAATGCACATTCTCATCGAACCATCTTTCTTCTTTACAAATAATACCGGTGCACCCCACGGCGAAACACTGGGTCTAATGAAACCCTTTTCAAGTAAATCCTGCAACTGTTCCTTCAATTCTTTTAACTCTGGCGGAGCCATACGATATGGGGAAATATAAATGGGCCGAGTGCCTGGAGCCAAGTCAATGCAAAAATCAATGTCCCTATCGGGCGGCATACTTGGCAAGTCCGAAGGAAATACTTCAGGAAATTCACGAACCACGGGCACAGAGTCAATAGAAGGAACCTCAGCACTAGAATCACGGACATAGGCCAAATAAGCCAAGCATCCCTTTCCAACCATACGCCGAGCCTTAACATAAGAAATAACATTACGACTAGTATGACCTGAAATTCCTTTCCACTCTATACGAGGCAAATTTGGCAGAGCTAAAGTCACAGTCTTGGCATGGCAATCTAAAATAGCATGATATGGAGATAGCCAGTCCATGCCTAGTATAATATCAAAGTCCGCCATATTTAGGAGTAATAAATTAGCACGGGTCTCGAGACCCTCAATTACTATAATACATGACCGATGAACTCGATCAACCACAAT
The DNA here is from genome assembly GCA_032618575.1 of Nicotiana noctiflora. Classification (NCBI taxonomy): domain Eukaryota; kingdom Viridiplantae; phylum Streptophyta; class Magnoliopsida; order Solanales; family Solanaceae; genus Nicotiana; species Nicotiana noctiflora. Next base: position 174,420 of record JASVEL010014139.1, read on the forward strand.
AGAATCGCCAACTGGTGTAGACACATGAACAAGAACACTCAGTGGGTCACTGGGCTGAATCAAGTACGGTGCAAAATAGGAAGACACGTACGAATATGTAGACCCGGGGTCAAATAATGCTGATGCCTTTCTATCACAAACCAAAATAATACCTGTAATGACGGCATCAGAAGACTCAGCCTCTGGTCCGGCGGGAAGTGCATAACATCGGGGCTGTGCCCCACCACCCTGAGCAGTATCTCTGGGACGATCAGCTGCTGGCTGGTCTCTACCTCTATCGGTCTGAGCTCCACCTCTATGACCTCTACCTCTACTTCTATGTCCTCTACCTCCGCCTCTAGCTGGCTGGGCAGGCTGTGAGGGAACTGGGGCCTGAATCATGGCACGAGAACCCTGCTGCTGAGATCTGTCAGAAGCTCGAGGGCAATACTTTGCAATGTGCCTAAGATCACCGCACGTAAAACAAGCCCTCGGCTGCTGAAAATAGCGAAGTGGTGGTGCACTGATAGGCTGCTGATCAGAGTAGCGTGGCCGAGAATTACGATCACCTGAAGCATCATGAGAAACCTGAAGAGCTGACTGATAAGGCCTAGGAGGATGGCCTCTATCAAAAGATTCTCTGCCACCAGAAGAAGAACCACTAAACCTGCCTGAATGACGAGGCCTCTTGTCCGAAGAATAACCACCTCCCCGAGCAAGAGCCATCTCAACCCTGCGTGCTGCATTAGCTGCCTCCTGAAATGATATGTCACTCCTCATTCCCATCGCCATCTGAAGCCTATTTGGCTGATTAAGCCCATCTATGAACCTGCGGACCCTCTCCCGCTCTGTGGGAAGCATCACCACTACATGGCGAGCCAAATCAACAAATCTCGTCTCATACTAAGTGACCGTCATAGTGCCCCGATGGAGGCGCTCAAACTGCCTCCGAAGTGCATCCCGCTGAGTAGCAGGGAGAAACTTCTCCAGAAATAGCTCTGCAAACTGATCCCATGATAAAGCTGGGGACCCTGCTGGTCGAGTCAAGCAATAATCCCTCCACCAAGTCTTGGCGGATCCTGAAAGCCTGAATGTACAGAAGTCAACCCCATTGGACTCCACGATCCCCATAGTCTTGAGAATCTCATGGTAACTGAATAAGAAATCCTGAGGATCCTCTGATGTGGCACCGCTGAAGGTAGTGGTAAACGGCTTGGAGAACCGATCAAGTCTCCATAAGGAATCAGAAGTCATGGCCGCTCCATCTCCGGCATGAGCCGTGGTACTCGACTGAGTGGCCACAGCTGGCTGAACCACTGGTGCCTGAGGCTGAGGAACTACTGGCTCCGGAGTACGAGCAATAGGAGTCTGGGCACCTCCTCCAGCCTGAGAAGCGGTTGGTGCAACTGATAATAAACCTGCTCTGGCAACACTGTCCATAAATCCTGCTATCCTGACCAAAGCCTCCCGAAGATCCGGGGTAAATAAAGCCTCTCCTGGGACCTGAGCTGGGCCCACTGGAGCTGCTGGAACTGGAACCTCCTCGTCAATCTCAATATGAGGCTCCACCTCTGGGGTAGCTGCCTGGGGCTGAGTTCTACCCCTACCACGGCCTCTGATACGGCCTTGGCCCCTGCCCCTCACGGGAGCTGCCTGGGGCTCGGGCTGCTGGTCGGCGGACGAAGAAGCGCGTGTCCTCACCATCTGCGAAAGGACAGAATAGAAATTCAATCAGTAATTGAGGAACAAGTCGCACGACAAGAAAGAACAAATGAGAGACTCTTTCCTAACTCTGTAGCCTCTGGAGGATAAATACAGACGTCTCCGTACCGATCCTTCAGACTCTACTAAGGTTGTTCGTGAGTTGTGAGACCTGTGCAACCTAGTGCTCTGATACCAACTTGTCACGACCCAGATTTCCCACCATCGGGGGTCACGATGGCGCCTACTAGTGGAAGCTAGGCAAGCCAAATATTAATTACACCTCCATTAATTACCGATTTCTTATTAAGACATTAAAATTAAAACACATATAAATTGCAACGGAATAATTAAACTTAGCGGAAGACTTAGTCAATCTTATCAAATATGATAAAGAAAACCCCAAACATGATACACTACCCAAGACCGGTGTCACAATACTCACGAACTTCTAAGAATAATACACACAATGGTCTGAAAGAAAATATAAGCTGTTTATCTCGAATACATGAGATAACAGAATGAAATACATAGACAGAAGAGACAACGGGTCCTGCGGACGCCTGCAAGGCTACCTCGTAGTCTCCGTAGTCGGAATATCCACAATCGCTACTGTCGCTGCTGCTGTCCGTAACCTGTATCTGCGCAAAAAGAGCGCAGAGTGTAGTATCAGCACAACCGACCCCATGTGCTGGTAAGTGCCTGGCCTATCCCGGCAAAATAGTGACGAGACTAAGGCCAGTCACCCACATAAACCTGTACAGTTGCAATATATATACATGTACCAAAAACATTTATAAGGAAAGACTCTGCTCTGAAATAACAGTCAATAACTCGTGATATCCAGAATAATCTAGTCAACAGAATAAATCTTACTTTCATGTCTCAATTTCCTTTTCTATTTCATATCTCGTGGTAGGCGTACCACCCGCTCCCAACTATCACAGTAATTATATCTTGTGGTAGGCGTACCACCCGCTCCCAAATATATCAATAGATTATATCTTGTGGTAGGCGTACCACCCGCTCCCAAATATATCAATAGATTATATCTTGTGGTAGGCGTACCACCCGCTCCCAAATATATCAATAGGCTACCGGCAACTATGGCCAATGCCAAGATTTAAATCACTTTGTGGTCGGCGTGCCACAGGATCCCATTTCTTATTATATAAGTGGTCGGCGCGCCACACGATCCCAATTCATAAATATATATAAGTGGTCGGCGTGCCACACGATCCCATTTCTTATTATATAAGTGGTCGGCGCGCCACACGATCCCAATTCATAAATATATATATTACCGGCATTTAGCCAATAATCTCTGCATCAACAATATTTATACATAACTAAATTCCTATTCCTACAAGCTAGGATAGAACAAACACTTACCTCAAATGTTTTACGAATAATTCAATCTGTGGCAATGCCTTTTCCTTTCAAATTCGGCTTCCAATCCAATCGTATCTATACACAATTGATTTAATATCATCAATACTACTCAACAAACTAATTCATAAGGCCAATTTTAACTTTTACAACATTCTGCCCGGAATAGTGAATTTCGACCCCGGGCCCACATGGTCGGAACTCGGGGTTCGGACCAAAATCCGGTTACCCATCCCCCAACGAGTTCAAGTATATGATTTGTTTCAAAATCGGACCTCAATTCGAGGTCCAATTTCCTAATTCATGAAAAACCCTATATTCTACCAAAAACAAGAAATTCTACCATGAAAACCTTTGATTTCTATTGAAAAACATGTTTAATGTTGTTAGGAATTGAAAGAATTAAGTAAAAAGTGACTTACAATTGTTTTGAAGAAGAGGGAGTTCGTGAAAAATCGCAAATGGGTGTTTTTGGGTTGTGAAATGTGAAGTAATGAACTGAAAATCGTGATTTACAGGTCTCTGTGTTCGCATTTGCGAACATGGGTTCGCAATTGCGAACCCCGACCAATTTCCGGAGTTTGAAAAATAAGCTAAAGCTGGGAAGTTCGCATTTGCGAACTTTTGTTCGCATTTGCGAAGCCAAGGCAAATCTGGGGGCTTCGCATTTGCGAACATTTGTTCGCATTTGCGAACCAGGAAGGATAATGCATAAGGGAGTTTTTCCAATTTAAGTGACAATATTCGAAATGAGATTATTTATTTATTTCAGAGTCGCCACTTGGAATAAATTATGGTGTCCCAAGTCACCGATTTATTTAAATCCCAAATCGAGAAAATTTTTTGACTTTCCAAATGAAGTCTGCGAACCAGAAATTCTAAGTAAGGAATTTTGTTGACCCGAGGGAAGGTGTTAGGCACCCCCGGATCCCGTGGTTCTAGCACGGTCGCTTAAATTATTGTAATGGCTAAATATCCGATTTTAAAACATGTTCAATACTATAATGCAATTTTAAATCATTTACCGCGTTTGATTATTTTTTAAGAAAAAAAGTGAACATTGTTATTGAGGGGCCCCGCAATGTTATTTCTTCTATTTAGCTAGGCTCGTAACATTTTTTATTTAAAAGGATAATCCTAAAGTGACTATATTTTTTCTATTTAGTTTGTCTCTAAAAGAAAAGAAAAAGTCCTAATTAATTACATGCATAAAAAGCTACTCTATATTAGTACAAAAGGTGTTCCCTCACAAGCCGACTAAATGACCAATTTATTCTTCAAATTATAGAGCTAACTACAATTTGAAAAAACTAATAAAATAGAAAATAACAACAAATATTGATCAACAACTTGCTTTTCTATTTCATTTCAAAACTTCAACTTCCAATTCGAACTTACATCAACACATGGTTTTTAGAATGTGTACCTGGTTTTGAAAGGAATGGGAAAATGGCAAATCAACAGGGCGGTGAAAATACAGCAACAACAACAGTAACAACCAGCAGTAGCTTCAACACCTCAATCCCGAAAATCCCAGCAATACGGAGAAAAAAAAAACCAGTAAAAAATAGAAAAGAAAAATATATTCCAGATTTTCTCTTTGTTTTGTCTTTCTAGCTTTGAACTCTTTTCAATTCTCAAAAGAAACTCTCAAAAATTGAATTTTTTGCCGTGTATACTTCTGTATCCAGAGTGTATATCGAGTGTATACTACAGCAGAGAATTTTTTTATTTTTCTTCTCTTCCTATTTTTCCTCTCTTTTTTCCACCCTTTTTTTCATAAATCCTCTCTTCTATTTATAGGCAAGAATTTCGAAAATTTTCAGATTTTTTATTAAAAAGAAAAATATTTTTTTAATTTAAAGAATACCCACTAATCCATGTTTTCCTCTCCTTGTTTTCTTCCTTGATTTCCTTGCTCCCCACTACTTTATGTCATGTGATTATGATTATTTTTTGGCTAAAAAAATCTGAAATTTTCTTCTTGGGCCAAGGGGTTTTGGGTTGGGTAAGGGTGCTTAGGATTGGGCTTGTAACTTAATTTGCAAGATGGCCCAATCCAATTTTTTTCTATTTTGTTCTTCTCCATTATTCAACTTCCTAATTAATAAAGCCCAAAATACTAAGATTAATTTATAAAAACTAAAAATTATCTTGAAATACTAATTAACTCATAATAATAATTATCACCCAAAATTAAACATTAATAAAAATAAAATTGCACGATTTGGACATTAAATGCTTAAAAAATGCAAAATACATATTTTTTATGACTTTTCATTTCTGTAAAATAAACTTAATTGTAAACTTGAATTTTATATACATATGCAACATATTTTTTGTATATTTTATTTATTTAAACAAGCAAATATGCACAGATAAAAATGCAAATAATACAAGAAAAATAACACAAAATTCACAACAATTGCAAGAAAATTAAAATTATTTTATTTTGAATCTTTGGGAGTATTTCTCTTATAGGGCAAAAATCACGTGCTCACAACTGCCCCTCTTTACTCGGAAACACGAAGAGTTTTCGTGCAAAGATAAGTGAGCGGATACGAGCGATTTTTGCCCGTTTGAGTACTCCGTGTGAAGCATTTTTTGAAAAAAGATCTTGACCGAGCCTTTGCTTCGAGAAGGTCTCCTACATATCCCTGGCTAAAAGGGAATCAGGTCAATGTAGTTCGGGAAATTTTGGTAGCTGGGACTACCGTGAACCGACACTTTGCTGTTACTGTTGCTATCGTTGCCGCTATTGCTGCTTACTGCTTACTGACCTCCTTATTACACCAAAAGAGAAATTAAAGCTGAACTAGCTATGCTATCAAACTATGAGTTACAAGATTCCTATCTATGATTCTCTTAAAAACTTGATCTTGAATCTTAGCTGATTTTGCTGTAGACCTCGATCTGAATCTTGATGCTCAACAAGCTGTACGTGCTTGTTTATTTCTGCAACATTGAGTGAAACGGAGTCGGCGGAGCTTGTTACTTCAATCAGATTCTAAGCAATCCGCGCTTCTGTTTACTCCAACGTTTGAACTTGTTTCATTTTGGTTCCTTTCTTATTTTCTTCATGCAGGATTGATGTTCCACTCGTAGGTTATCTCGATCCTTGCGTCCCGAGGTCAAACCTATTTAGACAACAAAACAAACAAACGAACAAAATTTTTCTGCCCCAGTTTTGCTAGGAAAATTTCGTGAGTTAGTTGTGACGCAGAAAGTGATTAAAAAGACTCTTTAGTATTGGGTAAGAAAATCACGGTTTCACAAATAAATGTTCCACGACTTTCTGGTCGGGATTTTGAAGAAGAGTTTCACGGCTTTCTGGCCGGAATTCAAAACAATGTCTCACAGTATTTTGGCCGCAAGACCCTCGGTTTTTTGGCCGGGGTTAAAATAAATGGCTCCGCAGTTTTCTAACTGGGAGATCCTCGGTTTTCTAACCGGGAAGAAGAGTTTCACGCTTTCCGGTCGGAATTCAAACAATGTCTAACGGTTTTTTGGCCGCAAGACCCTCGGTTGTTTGGCCGGGGTTAAAATAAATGGCTCCGTAGTTTTCTGACTGGGAGATCCTTGGTTTTCTGACCGGGGATAAAAGTTTCACGGCTTTCTGGCCGAAATTCAAACAATGTCTAACGGTTTTTTGGCCGCTAGACCCTCGGTTTTTTGGCCGGGGTTAAAATAAATGGCTCCACCGTGTACCCGAGTTGAGAATTTGGATAGATTGGAAGCGTGATGTGCCGGAGAGATTCGGCACATTTACATACTAATTGATCTTATATTAGCTTGTTTCACTGCAAAATGTAGTCCATACTTATGTGATTTTGTGGTTTTATAGATAAAGAGGAAGAAAAGACCAAGCACTCAAAATCAGAAGCAAAAAGACAAGAAAGAGGTCAAAGTAGGCAAAACAACAGTTCTGCGATCCAATCTGCGGTCGCAGATTGGATATGCGGACCGCACAAAACGTCTCCAAATCGCATAACTAAACAGAGAGTTGAGCTGCAATGCACGACAGGAATGCGACCCAATTTGCGATCGCATATTCAATATGCGATCCGCATTCCTGCCGCATAATGAACAGACAAGAAACTGAAGATGCAAGTTTGCGGTGCTATCTGCGGTCGCATATTCAACATGCGGACCGCAGAATTGCAATGCGGCCAATATGTAATTAAACTAGGGTTCCTATATGCGATGCCGCCTCTCAAGATGCGGACCGCAGATCTGTTATGCGGTAGATCTGCGGTCGCATATGTGACCTGGAAGGGTAAATTTGTCCGCTTTTTGTCAGATCTTGGTCCCCCTATAAATAGCTTGTCAGAGCTTTGTGTAAGGACATCTGACACAGACGTTAGACTAAATTCCAAACTTTATTACTGATCTTTTTGGAAGCTTTTGATTGAAGATTCTTTCACTTTGTAAGCATCTATGACATTTATTACATCTTGTATTTTATATTTTAGCATGTGTGGCTAAGTTTAAATACTAAGGTTGTGAACCCTAAATGGGTGTTATGTAAATGGGTGTTTGACATTGAGTATATGTATAATGGTTGGTTGATATTTCTTCACTTCTCATTCTTCATTTATTATTGGTGGTTGCAAACACTAATTAATGCCATTAAAGTCTTACCTTGCTTGGAAAAGTGGGTTAGATCTTGGAAGAAGTAAAGAACAAAAACTCGAAGCCTTACACTTCGTTTAATAGAATCGCTTAGGGATAAGTGGGTTTTATTTGGCAATTATTGATTACTACATCTTGTGACTCTAAGACTTTTGGGAAAAAGAAATAGAGGAAATACTACTCAACTATTGGGAGATATTGGGTAGTTGCTTAGAAATCAATTGCATATAAATAATCAACCATTGGTAATATATCATGTTAACACCTATAGCATTACACTACATTTATGGGAACACAACCTTGGTTTAATCAATTCTCTAAATTATTGACATAAAGCATTTTCAACTCTTAAAGATTCTAGATCAATTCTCACTTGTACTATCAATTTTATACCCATATCCATGTTATTTCTAACGGAATAGATTCAAGATTTTAGTCGAGAAATATACTAATTCAAGTAATCCATTCACGCCTATTCCCTGTGGGATTCGACCCCAACCTAGTTGGGTTATTATATTTGACACCGACCGCCTTACACTGATTGTAAAAGTGTAATTTGAGCGTATCAGGCTCCAAACCAAATATGCACACTAACTCAAAAACATCATACGAACTTGCTCGCGCGATCAAATCGCATTACACTTTGCATGTTTTGCTTGGTGTGATAGGTTATAATGTCTGATTATGAGGACGAAGGGGAAGAGAATCCTTTTGCAGATATCGATGAATATATCGATGACACAAATGCTATTGTGCCCCCTGCTATTGGTGCCTCAACATTTAAGGTGGATCACGGTCTAATCCTCATGCTCAAAGCGGAAGGGTTTTTCAGAAATTCCACCGATGACGACCCCACTCAACACTTAAGAAATTTTCTGGGAGTGTGTGCTATGCATAAACAAACCAATGTCTCAGAAGATGCCTTAAGGTTGAGAGTCTTCAAGTATTCCTTGGGCGGTGAGGCTAGAAAGTGGCTTCAAAACTTGCCACCAAACTCAATTCGATCATGGCCGGAACTTGTCCGAACATTCCTAGCAAAGTGGTTCCCACAAAGCAAGAAATCGGAGCTTAGAGATAAAATCTTTTTCTTTAAGCAACAACAAGGGGAGCACTTACACGAGGCGTGGGATCGATTTAAACTGTATTTGGTAAGGTCACCAAATCATGGATTCCCTGACTCAATGTTACTTGAGAAATTCTACATGGGTCTTGATCCCATGAATTAAGCCATTGCAAAGAATGCGGCGGATGGATCTTTTATGGATAAGTCTTTTGCAAGAGTGACTCAAATCCTCGACAAAATGGCTAAACATAATCAAGCATGGAATTTTGAGGATGCATCCGGTGGAATATCTTATGGGTCTCCTTCTTTGACAAATTTGCTCAAGGAAAACCAAGAGAGAGACCAAATCATTGCTGGGTTGGCTACTAATGTCAATGTGTTGACGAAGATGTTCACAGAAAATCAAACAAAGAAAGTCAACGTTGTTGATGACATGCCATCCAATTCTAATGAAGATTTTGAAGAGGCAAATTATATCAACAACCCTCAAGGAGGAGGGTATCAAAGGCAATACTATCAAGGCCAAGGAGCACAAAACCAATGGAGGCCAAACCCACAAGGGCAAGGAAACCAACAGTGGAGGTATGACCAAGGTAGTTCACAACAAAGAAATTGGGGCAACAACAACAACAATTTTGCTAACCGGAGTGAAAATCCTTATGTTCCTCCGAAAGGACAACATTCGAACCAAGGGTCTTCAAGCGAGTCAAAATTGGAAGCTATGCTAGAGAGAGTGCTACAGAATCAAGAAAAGTCTGATACTTCATTGAGGAACATGACCGAAGTGGTTAGCTCTCATACCGCTTCCATCCAAAAGTTGGAAATGCAAATGAGGGATCTCTCCAAGGAACAGAACCCCAAGCAAAAGGGAATACTACCTAGTGACACTGTTGCAAATCCAAGAGGTAGTGGAAGTGGTCCAACCTCTCATGTCATGGCAATCACCACTAGGAGTGGAAAAGTGCTACTTGATGAGAATGAACATATAGTTGAAGAGGTGGAGATCAACCAAACGGTTGAGGATGAAGAACAAGAGATAATTGAAAAGCAAAAAGTTGTTGCGGGAGATAAACCCAAGATTGTTGAAATTGAAAGAATTCCCGAAAAGGCAAGTGTACAAGAAAATCGAGAAGAGGAAAAGGAAAAAGGGAATGAGCCATCACAACCTCTTCCACCTATTCCTAGACCTCTTCCTCCGTTCCCTCAAAGGCTAGCAAGGAAGATAGATGATAGCAAGCTTGAAAAATTCTACGATATTCTAAAACAATTGACAGTGAATATACCTTTTGTAGAAGCTTTTCAAGAAATGCCAGGGTTTGCCAAGTACTTGAAAGATCTAATCACTAAAAAGAAGACCTCAAAGCATGAGGTGGTAAGCATGACTCACGGGGTAAGCTCTATCATTGCTACAACCCCGGTTCAAAGAAGGAGGATCCGGGAGCTTTTACTATACCTTGCACTATTGGGGCACGGGAATTTGCAAGAGCCTTATGTGACAACGGAGCTAGCATCAACTTAATGCCACTAGCCATCTATAAGCAAGCGGGGTTGGGTATGCCGAGACCAACAAGTATGAGATTGCAAATGGCCGATCGTTCCATCAAGCGACCGGTGGGTATTGTGGACGATGTTCTGGTAAAAGTGGGAAAGTTTCATTTACCCGCGGACTTTGTGATTCTTGATTGTGCCGTGGATAAAGAGATTCCAATCATTTTGGGGAGACCATTCTTGGCTACGGGCCGAGCACTCATGGATTCTGAAAGAAATGAGATAAAGTTTCGGGTGAATAATGAAGAAGTCACTTTTCAAGCTAGTAAGGGCATGAAACTACCCCACGAATATGAGAGCATCTCAATGATAGAAGCAGTAGATGAGGTGGAGGATGCCGTTGCAATGAAAATGGAAGAACAATGCCTTGGTGAGGCATTAGCAGCAATCCTAGTGAATTTTGATGGGGAAAACATGGATGGCTACCTAGAGTCAGTGAATGCATTGGAGGGTCGTGGATCCTATACGTACAAGCCGGCAAAGCTCTCTCTTGACTTAGAGAATAGAGCTACACCCCCCGCCAAGCCATCAATCATTGAGCCGCCTCAACTAGAGCTCAAAACACTCCCTTCGCATTTGAGGTATAAATTTCTTGGCTCTAATAATACTTTGCCCGTAATTGTGTCTTCTTTGTTGAATGATGTGCGGGTAGATCAATTGTTGGAAGTCCTAAGGGAGCACAGGCAAGCAATTGGGTGGACAATCGCCGACATTCGCGGCATTCCTGCAGGAATTTGTGAACACAAAACCCAATTGGAAAATGACACCAAGCCAAGTGTGGAGCATCAAAGGCGACCGAATCCATCAATGCAGGAGGTGGTGAAAAAGGAAATTATCAAATGGCTGGACGCCGGAGTTGTATACCCAATCGCCGATAGTCCTTGGGTGAGCCCAGTACAATGTGTGCCAAAAAAGGGGGGCATGACTGTCATTGAAAATGAAAACAATGAGCTCATACCTACTAGAACGGTGACCGGGTGGAGAGTGTGCATGGATTATCGGAAACTCAACAATGCAACTTGCAAGGATCATTTCCCTATGCCTTTTATTGATCAAATGCTTGATCGGCTAGCGGGAAGAGCCTTTTATTGCTTTCTTGACGGATACTCTGGTTACAACCAAATCAACATTGCCTTGGAAGATCAAGAGAAAACAACTTTCACTTGTCCTTATGGGACATTTGCCTTTAGCCGGATGCCATTTGGGTTGTGCAATGCTCCGGCGACCTTTCAAAGATGCATGATGTCGGTATTTTCCGATATGGTGGAAGATTTTCTCGAAGTTTTTATGGATGATTTCTCGGTGGTTGGTGATTCATTTGAGCATTGTCTGGCAAATCTTAGACAAGTGCTCAAGAGATGCGAAGAAACGAATCTTGTGCTAAATTGGGAGAAATGTCACTTCATGGTGGATGAAGGTATTGTATTAGGGCATAAGATTTCTAAGCATGGCATTGAAGTTGATCGGGCCAAGATTGAAATCATTTCTAAGCTTCCTCCACCAAATTCAGTGAAAGGTGTTCGAAGTTTTCTGGGCCACGCCGGATTCTACCGGCGATTCATCAAGGATTTTTCTAAAATTGCACACCCAATGTGCAAGCTTCTTGAAAAAGATGCAAAATTCATGTTTGATGACAAGTGCATCAAAGCATTTGAAGAATTGAAACTGAGGCTTACCACGGCACCCATTATTGTCACTCCCGATTGGGCACTTCCTTTTGAACTCATGTGTGACGCCAGTGGTGTAGCTATTGGAGCAATGTTAGGTCAACGCCACAGCAAGATACTTCATCCAGTCTACTATGCAAGTAAAACTCTCAATGGAGCACAAATGAACTACACTGTTACCGAGCAAGAGCTTCTTGCCATTGTGTATGCCTTTGAAAAATTCCGGGCTTACTTGTTAGGGTCCAAGGTGGTAGTCTACACGGATCATGCGGCTCTTCGATATCTCATGGCAAAGAAAGATGCCAAGCCTAGACTAATTCGGTGGGTACTCTTGTTGCAGGAGTTTGACTTTGAAGTAAAAGATAGAAAAGGCACTCAAAATCAAGTTGCGGATCACTTGTCAAGGCTTGAGGAAGCAGGGAGACCTAAAGAAGAGCTTGGCATAAATGATGCTTTCCCCGATGAGCATATATTGGCACTTTCCAACACCTTTGCTCCTTGGTATGCCGACATTGCAAATTACTTGGTGAGCGAGGTTATCCCGGAAGGGTTGGAATCTCATCAAAAGAAAAGATTCTTGAGAGATTGTCGGCAATACTACTGGGAAGAACCGTACTTGTTTCGAGTGTGTGCTGACAACATCATTCGAAGATGTGTACCAGAGGAAGAAATCATGCCAATCCTAAAGGCATGTCATGACTCACCAGTTGGAGGCCATCATGGAGGAAATAGATCTGCTGCAAAGATTCTTGAATGTGGCTACTATTGGCCTTCCATATATCATGATGCAAACCAATTTGCAAAAGCTTGTGAGCAATGCCAACGGCAAGGTTCAATCTCCAAAAGGCATGAAATGCCTATGCAATATGTGTTGGAGATAGAAATCTTTGATGTATGGGGGATTGATTTCATGGGGCCCTTTGTGAGTTCCTACGGGATGAAATATATTTTGGTGGCTGTGGACTACGTCTCAAAATGGGTTGAAGCCATTGCACTACCAAACAATGAGGCAAGGAGTGTAACCACCTTTTTGAAGAAGAATATATTCACTCGGTTTGGCACTCCTAGGGCCATTCTTAGCGATGGGGGATCACATTTCTGCAACAGAGCATTCACAGGACTACTTGAAAAATATGGGGTGAAACACAAGGTTGCTACACCATACCATCCGCAGTCGAGTGGTCAAGTTGAGGTCTCAAATCGGGAGATAAAGTGTATCCTAGCAAAGACTGTGAACGCTAACAGAACTGACTGGTCCAGAAGACTAGATGATGCATTGTGGGCCTACCGCACGGCCTACAAGACTCCTATTGGTACTTCTCCTTACAGACTCATTTTTGGGAAAGCATGCCATTTGCCGGTTGAGTTGGAGCACAAGGCCATGTGGGCACTCAAGAAGCTCAATTTAGAATGGGCGGAAGCTGCAAACTTGAGATTGACGCAACTAAATGAACTAGAGGAATTTCGATTCCATGCATATGAGAGCGCAGCAATCTACAAGGAGCGGATGAAATTTGTTCATGACAAAAAGATCTTGAAAAGAGAGTTCAAGACGGGCGACCTCGTCCTACTCTTCAACTCAAGATTAAAATTGTTCCCGGGCAAATTGAAATCCAAATGGTCTGGCCCCTTTAAAGTGGTTAGTGTATCCCCATACGGAGCTGTAGAGTTAGAATCTACTGATGGATCTCGGACATTCGGAGTAAATGGCCAACGCATCAAACACTACTTGGGTGTTGATGGTGAGAAGAAGGTGATAGAGCAGCTGGCTCTACAAGATGGACCCTGCCCGTCAAAAGGGTGAAATTGGAGAAATCCGTCCCGTCGTGCCGCGACGTAAAATCAAGCGCTGCATGGGAGGCAACCCATGGGTGGTAACACCGTCTTTGAATTTTAAATTTTCTGTGTGTATTTATTTCCTTAACATTTGCCAAGTGTAGGGGACCTAAACAGTGATGATATTTGATGGATGCACCAATGAACAAAAATGCAGAAGAATGAGGGCAAAAATGCGGTGGGAATGCGACCGCATAACTAACATGCGGACCGCAAACCTACCGCAAACTTAAACAGAGAACCCTCCAAATTGACAGCTGAAATGCGTCCATTCTGCGGACCGCATATTCATTATGCGACCGCAAAATGGATCGCAAACAGGTATTCGCAAAGGCTGTGCTTTACATCAACATGCGGCCATTATGCGGACCGCAAATCATATATGCGATCGCATAGTGGTTCGCATATTTGACATCGCAACTCCCAGGTATGTTCTTAAAGACCCTACATGGCAAAACACAAACAAAAACAAAAAAAAAATTTATAACAAGAAGAGAAAGGCAAAAAGAACCAACAAGAAAAGAAAAGCAAAGCACAAAACACAATTGAAGCGGATCATCAACAGGCATCATCTTTCTCAAGCATATCTGGTATGCCCGTCTTCTTCCCCCTCTCTATTGGTTCAATTTTTGGGAAATGATTGTGAGCGTAATAGCATGAATGGGGTAGTGTTGAATTAGGCATTGGGAACGAATTGGTTGAGGATTTAGGAACTCTGAGTTGCCTGAGATATAGGTTGAATGGTTCATCTGCGTATAGTCGATCAATTTTGCGGTCCGCATGTTTACATTGCGAACCGCATTTCTTATCGCAGACCTAACCCTAAGACTGACGAAGACGATAGCTTCTGCGATCATTATGCGGTCGCATTATCACTTTGCGATCCGCAAAGTGACCGCATACATGTCACTTGGTTGGCTTCCTTACGCAGTGAATTATGCGATTGAGTTTGCGGCCGCATAATTGAATTGCGATCCGCAAACTCATCGCAAATTGAAACAGAGAACTGGGAAAACTTGCACTTTGCAAGAAGCCATTCTGCGATGACTATGCGGTCCGCATAACCATTATGCGATTGCATATTACATCACAGAATGGAATGGCTTCCCACAACAAAATTCTGCGACCTCTTTGCGGACCGCATGTCTGTTTTGCGATCGCATAATTGTGTCGCATTCTTGCTCAGTTAAATTTTTCCCATTCCCTTCCATCTTGGCTATACTAACAACACTCCTTTTTTGCAGACATGACGCAAAAGCGATTCGCAAACAAACCCCGACCTTCTAAAAGACAAAGAGTAGAAGAGACACAAACGGGAAATGATCAATCTGAGGAAGTCCACACCCAGCCTCCAGTGGACATTCATGCTGAGGCAAGGAGAAAGAAAGCTGCAGAGGGACTCTCCTATCATCTTCGCTGGGGTATTGAGGGGTCAAGAGATAGATATAAAGCCGGGCTCGAATGGAGAAAGCTCCTTCCCGAGAAGCAATTGAGCCTAAATGGGCTTAAAGACAAATATCCCCACATCCTGGCCAACATCAAAAGGCGGAAATGGTTGAGATTCACTGACCCTCCGGTCAAATACAACGAAGCCATTGTTCGAGAATTCTATGCTAACTATGGAGCCTCCAGAACCAAACAGGATAAACGGCAAAGAATATACCTCGACAAGGTGGAAGTTCGAGGGATCCCTGTGAAGTGCAGTGCTAAAGCCATCAACAAATTGTTGATACCAGATTGGGACGGGGACACCTCCACAGCTGAATACAAAGCCAAGTTTGCGAATAGAGAAAATGAAAGGAGCTGGATTGCTTCCGTCATCGCTAATGGAACTCCTTCATGGGTACAACCGGGCAAAAGGATCTATAAAGAAAGCTTCTCAAGGGAAGGGAGATACTGGCTTGCATTTCTTGCATCCAGATTGATCCCAACGCAGCATGAGACAGACATAGCCATTGAGAGGGCCCTCCTGATTGCTTGTATCATGCAAGGAATAAAATTGAATGTGGGGGAAATAATCTTCCAGGAAATGGGGAGACGAGCAATGCAAGAGAAAACATCTCTTCCGTTCCCGTCACTGATCACTGCTCTGTGCCAAGAGGCCATAGTTCCTGTCGACCTCCGTGATGCTACGGGTCAGGAGCAAGGCATTATCGACATCACCCGCCTAGCCGATGCAGTGATTCCTCCCCCACCAGTTGTTGAAGAAGACCTGCTCTCCTCCCAGCCTCCTATTGTTCAAGATGAAGCGGCACAGTCCTCCACTCCATCCACCGCTGCTCAAACTACCACTGCTACTGCTCAGCCTCCTCCAACCACTCCAGCAGTCTCGCAGCTTGGTCTTTTAGCTAAGCATGCAAACGCAAAAGTTGACCAGCTTGTGAAGACATTGCCTAATTTGATCAAACAAGCTCTTACTCCCATGCAGTCTGCCATAGCAGAGATTCAGCAAAAACAGGTAGCATATGCTGAGCGACTGCAAGGACTTGAGTTAAGGGTGGAGAAGTTAGAAAGAGGAGCAATACCTGGGCTGAACGATCTCAAGAAAGAGGTAGCGTCGATGAAGGTCGAATTTCAAAAAATGCAAAATCTGGACTTCGACGTTTCATCCTATTTTCCGGGAGCAGGTGATAAGAATGCTGATGAGGTGCCTGATTTAGGCCTTGATTTCACCAACTTAATGGCCGACCCTGTCGCTCCTACTCCCGGAGGCTCACAAGTCCCGGCTCATCCCACCCGTATTGATATTGCCTCTGATGAGGAAGCTGAGAGAGGTAGCGGCAGTGATGATGATGAGGATGACTCGGACTTCTCCGATGATGATACTCCACAGCCTATGGACAAGGGCAAGGCAGCAGCCCCGGCGTCACCTCGGGAGGATGATGCTGTGGATGAGGATGAGCGCGCTCAGCTGGAGGTGGCGTTGCAGAGATCTTTGATTGACCGAGGAGGTACCACATCTCATACATCGGCTGAGGCATCTAGCAGCTCTCAGTTGCCAGCTGTGGTCATAGCAGACCCACCATCAGCTCCAGTACCAGCCTTGCCTCCTACACCAGAGCTTCCACCGGCAGCAGAGGTTGCACACTCTACTGTACCTATGCCGGATACACAGATGGGTGATCACCCGAGCACACAGCCAGCTGCCGACTCCCATAGCACTTAGTGTGCCTCAGGGAGTCTCTCCTCACATTTTGTTCTTTAATTATATGCATTGGGGACAATGCATAGTTCTCCGGTGGGGGTGGGGGTACTTTTGGTGTTTTCTTTTTGCTTTTGGTGTTTACTTTTTGTGCTTTTGTGTAGTAAATTTGTACGACTTTGAGCCTAAAGCAGTGTATATACAATGTTTTGATTTGTTAAATATCTATTTATGCGTAGTTAGTAAATAAATTCCTCTTGGTTTTTCTTTATCTGATTCTTTTCCAAGAAGGTAATAGTAGAATCAGAACCGACTAGCTTAGTGAAATTGTTCAGTGCAAATCATGCATCCTTGTACATAGCACATATCCTCCTATAGTCATTTCTTTCGACTCGTCCCAATGATAGATAGATTGACGACTGTCTTAAGGGAGCTTGTCTCCAGGACCAATATTGTGAATTTAAGGCTCACTTTGTAACTATAGCGACCCATAAAAGCTTGAAATTGCAAAGTAGTTGCTCGGAAGTGCTAAACAATGTGAATTAAGCAGTTCAAGTACAAGGTGTGTGAGTGCTAATAGTATACATCTCTTGTGTCCACTTCTGTCATCTAGAACTTGCCTAGTTGGTCTTTCGACACTAATGATACTATGCCCAGTTGGAGGAATGATCTTAGGCATTCGTTGTTTTAATTTTAAAATCTCTTTAGCCTTTCAAGCCTACCCTTGCATAAAAAATGTCACTAGTACCCATTTTGAGCCTTTAAAACCCTCTTTGGCCAACTCATTACAAACCTTTCCCTTCTTTAATAATTCCCTCTCTTGAACCTGTCCCTCTTTGAACACTGTGAATGAGGCTAAAAGCCTAAGTTGGGGGTGGTGTCAGAATGGAAATTGGGAAGGCGGTGTATTGAGTTTCCACATACCTCAAAGTAATTTTATTAAAGTATTCAAGCTCTTTATAAAAAAAAAAAAAATAAAAAAAAATTGTGAGAAGATAGTCTTTACAGAGACGTGTAAATATGTACATTGTGGAGCTTTGAATAAAATTTGGGAGAGGTATGTCAAACGGTTCTATATTGGAAACTAGACACCAATGAGGCTATGTGAGTTAAAGAGAGTCAAAATGCAAAAGAAGGAAACTTGTGAGTAGTGTTCAAGGAGGATGAAGTACCTATGTACCCAAATGCTGATCTAACCTTCTCTAAACCTACTTCAAAAGCCTAAAAAGTCCTTATGGGACCTCCAACCGATCATTCTTGAAGAAGTGGCGAATTAAAATAAGGGCAAGCCTATGGTATGACATGTAGTGGCACTTGAAGTTCTTTCTGAGAGTGAGTGATCTTTTTAACTTGTCCTAGTGAGCATTGTAAACATGGTGAGTATAGGACATCGCTTCTGGTAAGAGTATTTGAACTGCAGAATTCACTTAAGTTGAGCCTTTAGAGTCTAATGCAAATGCAATCAGCTGAGGGTAACATTTAGTCACAATGTGAGGCTCAAAGCTTGCATAATTAGTCTTGCTCAGCATTTTTTGCTCTTAGTCAAGGAGGAGTGGAGCGATTGTTCTGATACATGCTTGATAAATTTGTACTGAACATTAGCACAAATCTTGTGTCATTAGTGTGTCAAGGGTTGGAAAGAAGTGTGACGTAGGTGTGTTCTGTTTGCTTGAGGACAAGCAAGAGTTTAAGTTGGGGGTGTTGATGTGCCGGAGAGATTCGGCACATTTACATACTAATTGATCTTATATTAGCTTGTTTCACTGCAAAATGTAGTCCATACTTATGTGATTTTGTGGTTTTATAGATAAAGAGGAAGAAAAGATCAAGAACTCAAAATCCGAAGCAAAAAGACAAGAAAGAGGTCAAAGTAGGCAAAACAACAGTTCTGCGATCCAATCTGCGGTCGCAGATTGGATATGCGGACCGCACAAAACGTCTCCAAATCGCATAACTAAACAGAGAGTTGAGCTGCAATGCACGACAGGAATGCGACCCAATTTGCGATCGCACATTCAATATGCGATCCGCATTCCTGCCGCATAATGAACAGACAAGAAAATGAAGATGCAAGTTTGCGGTGCTATCTGCGGTCGCATATTCAACATGCGGACCGCAGAATTGCAATGCGGCCAATATGTAATTAAACTAGGGTTCCTATATGCGATGCCGCCTCTCAAGATGCGGACCGCAGATCTGTTATGCGGTAGATCTGCGGTCGCATATGTGACCTGGAAGGGTAAATTTGTCCGCTTTTTGTCAGATCTTGGTCCCCCTATAAATAGCTTGTCAGAGCTTTGTGTAAGGACATCTGACACAGACGTTAGACTAAATTCCAAACTTTATTACTGATCTTTTTGGAAGCTTTTGATTGAAGATTCTTTCACTTTGTAAGCATCTATGACATTTATTACATCTTGTATTTTATATTTTAGCATGTGTGGCTAAGTTTAAATACTAAGGTTGTGAACCCTAAATGGGTGTTATGTAAATGGGTGTTTGACATTGAGTATATGTATAATGGTTGGTTGATATTTCTTCACTTCTCATTCTTCATTTATTATTGGTGGTTGCAAACACTAATTAATGCCATTAAAGTCTTACCTTGCTTGGAAAAGTGGGTTAGATCTTGGAAGAAGTAAAGAACAAAAACTCGAAGCCTTACACTTCGTTTAATAGAATCGCTTAGGGATAAGTGGGTTTTATTTGGCAATTATTGATTACTACATCTTGTGACTCTAAGACTTTTGGGAAAAAGAAATAGAGGAAATACTACTCAACTATTGGGAGATATTGGGTAGTTGCTTAGAAATCAATTGCATATAAATAATCAACCATTGGTAATATATCATGTTAACACCTATAGCATTACACTACATTTATGGGAACACAACCTTGGTTTAATCAATTCTCTAAATTATTGACATAAAGCATTTTCAACTCTTAAAGATTCTAGATCAATTCTCACTTGTACTATCAATTTTATACCCATATCCATGTTATTTCTAACGGAATAGATTCAAGATTTTAGTCGAGAAATATACTAATTCAAGTAATCCATTCACGCCTATTCCCTGTGGGATTCGACCCCAACCTAGTTGGGTTATTATATTTGACACCGACCGCCTTACACTGATTGTAAAAGTGTAATTTGAGCGTATCAGGCTCCAAACCAAATATGCACACTAACTCAAAAACATCATACGAACTTTGACTGGGAGATCTTCAGTTTTCTGACCGGGATATCGAAAGAAACGGCTCCGCAGTTTTCTGATCGGGAGATCCTCGGTTTTCTGACCGGGATTTTGAAATAAAGTTTTCATGGCTTTTTGGCCGGAATTTAAAAGCAATGTTTCACGGCTTTCTGGCCGGAAGGCCCTCCGGGGTTTTAAGAAATGGCTCCACAACTTTCTGACTGGGAGATCCTTGGTTTTCTGACCAGGATTTTGAAAGAAAGTTTTCACGGCTTTCTGGCCGGAATTCAAAAACGTCTCACGGCTTTCTGGCCGGAAGACCCTAGGTTTTTTGGCCGGGGTTAAAAAGAAATGGCTCCACAGTCTTCTGACTGGGAGATCCTCGGTTTTCTGACCGGGATTTTGAAAGGAAAAGTTTCACGGCTTTCTGGTCGGAATTCAAAAACATTATTTCAACGGCTTTCTGGCCGGAACACCCTCGGTTTTCTGACCAGGGTTTTAAGAAATGGCTCCGCAGTTTTCTTACTGGGAGATCCTCGGTTTTCTGACCGGGATTCTGAATGAAAATTTTCACAGCTTTCTAGGCGGAATTCAAAAACAATGTTTCACGGCTTTCTGGCCGGAAGACCCTCGGTTTTCTGACCGGGGTTTAAACAGATATTGGACTAACATGATTGGATTCTCTTTCGGAGTTTTCATTTTCTTTTCCTTTCTTCTTCCTTTTGGGTATTCTTTTAGGCATTTTCCCTTTTTTGGCCGGGGTTAAAATAAATGGCTCGCAGTTTTCTGACTGGGAGATCCTCGGTTTTCCGACCGGGATAAAAGTTTCACGGCTTTCTGGACGGAATTCAAACAATGTCTAACGGTTTTTTGGCCGCCAGACCCTCGGTTTTTGGCCGGGGTTAAAATAAATGGCTCCGCAGTTTTCTGACTAGGAGATCCTCGGTTTTCTGACCGGGGATAAAAGTTTCACGGCTTTCTGGCCGAAATTCAAACAATGTCTAACGGTTTTTTGGCCGTCAGATCCTCGGTTTTTTGGCCGGGGTAAAAGTAAATGGCTCCGCAGTTTTCTGACTGGGAGATCCTCGGTTTTCCGACCGGGATAAAAGTTTCACGGCTTTCTGGCCGGAATTCAAACAATATCTAACGGTTTTTTGGCCGTCAGATCCTCGGTTTTTTGGCCGGGGTAAAAATAAATGGCTCCGCAGTTTTCTGACTAGGAGATCCTCGGTTTTCTGACCGGGGATAAAAGTTTCACGGCTTTCTGGCCGAAATTCAAACAATGTCTAACAGTTTTTTTGGCCGCCGGACCCTCGGTTTTTTGGCCGGGGTTAAAATAAATGGCTCCGCAGTTTTCTGACTGGGAGATCCTCGGTTTTCTGACCGGGGATAAAAGTTTCACGGCTTTCTGGCCGGAATTCAAACAATGTCTAACGGTTTTTGGCCGTCAGATCCTCGGTTTTTTGGCCGGGGTAAAAGTAAATGGCTCCGCAGTTTTCTGACTGGGAGATCCTCGGTTTTCTGACCGGGGATAAAAGTTTCGCGGCTTTCTGGCCGGAATTCAAACAACATCTAACGGTTTTTTGGCCGTCAGATCCTCGGTTTTTTGGCCGGGGTAAAAGTAAATGACTCCGCAGTTTTCTGACTGGGAGATCCTCGATTTTCCGACCGGGGATAAAAGTTTCGCGGCTTTCTGGCCGGAATTCAAACAACATCTAACGGTTTTTTGGCCGTCAGATCCTCGGTTTTTTGGCCGGGGTTAAAATAAATGGCTCCGCAGTTTTCTGACTGGGAGATCCTCGGTTTTCTGACCGGGGATAAACGTTTCACGGCTTTCTGGCCGGAATTCAAACAATGTCTAACGGTTTTTTGGCCGAAAGTCCCTCGATTTTTGGTCGGGGTTAAAATAAATGGCTTCGCAGCTTTCTGACTGGGAGATCCTCGGTTTTCTGACCGAGGATAAAAGCTTTCACGGCTTTCTGGCCGGAATTCAAACAATGTCTAACCGTTTTTTGGCCGCCAGACCCTCGGTTTTTTGGCCGGGGTTAAAACATTTGGACTCGTTTTCTTTTGGTTCTTTTCTTCTTTTCTTCATGCAGGATTGATGTTCCACTCGTAGGTTATCTCGATCCTTGCGTCCCGAGGTCAAACCTATTTAGACAACAAAACAAACAAACGAACGAAATTTTTCTGCCCCAGTTTTGCTAGGAAAATTTCGTGAGTTAGTTGTGACATAGAAAGTGATTAAAAAGACTCTTTGGTATTGGGTAAAAAAATCGCAGTTTCACAAATAAACGTTCCACGGCTTTTTGGCCGGGATTTTGAAGAAGAGTTTCACGGCTTTCTGGCCGGAATTCAAACAATGTCTAACGATTTTTATCCGCTAGACCCTCGGTTTTTTGGCCGGGGTTAAAATAAATGGCTTCGCAGTTTTCTGACCGGGAGATCCTCGGTTTTCTGACCGGGAAGAAGAGTTTCACGGCTTTCTGGCCGGAATTCAAACAATGTCTCACGGTTTTTTGGTCTCAAGACCCTCGGTTTTTTGGCCGGGGTTAAAATAAGAGGAAAGTTTGAGAGCTTGAGTAAGTAGAGGGAGATTAAGTTCCTCCATTCTTTTCTTGTTTTCTTCCAATCGCTGTTGGCGTAATTTTTCATATTTTATTTTTAGGCTATAATTTGTTAGGGTTAATTATGGGCTACTGGATGAAATTTGTTTTGCCCGATGGGCTACAAATGATATTTGCTCTTTTTTTTACCAGTCAACAAATGCATAAGATAAAGCTTTCGAAAAGAAACTTCCCTTTTTATGCATTTCCTTTGTTCCAAAGCCATTTCAATGCTTGCGTACGTCACTTCTTTGGGTTGTACCTTCTTCTTGCACAATTAAATAGACCTGCTTTCAACAAAGAACATTTTATTAGTTGAAAAAGTGGTTGACTTTGTGGCCTTGATTATCTTCATTGCTTGATCCTTGCCCCATTTCCATTGAGAACTTTGCTACCAATTGTCTTTGGGGGTGACTTCTTTTCAAACTGACCGGGTTCATCCTCGGGATTCCACGAGGATTTTCTATGTGGGTTCTGTCCTTCTGCCTCATTCCGTTTCTTCTAAGACCTTGGCCTTTGATTTCCATTTTCTTCCTAACATCCGTTCCTTTGGAAGTGATCGACCATCACGATCAGTCGGGATTGGATCAATACACCACTGAGGCTGGGTATCTTTCTTCAACTTTTTTTTACCAGACGGAGTCCTGTGAAACCGGTCCTACCGCCTTTCTTTGTAATAGTTTCAGAATTAAAATTAAACTGAAAGGGATTCAAAGAATAACTATAAAAAAAAAAGCAAGAAAATGAGTTTAAAGAGAAGCGTCCCTTTTGGGGAAAAGAAGGACTTATTTATGATGCATGCTGACTCCAAATAAACATGACATGCTTCTTGAACTGGACGCCTGACCCACATAAACTTTCCAACTTCTTTTGAACCCATTGATTCGCAATTTCAAAACCAGGGAACCTTGCCAAAATTCTTTTAGTGAATGGACGTCTTCTTTTTGGTCGGTGGTGCCCTTTGCGGGTTTCCGCCAATCGATCCCTCTCATTTCTCTTCTCACTGTCGCCTGATAGTGCTCTTTGCGAGTTTTCACTAAACAGACTCTCTCATTTTTAGCTTCTCCAACTGCCATCGCCTTATGGTGCCCAAAGGTTTTCACCAATAAGACTCTATCATTTTGTTTCTCTCAATTCAGGCTATGTCAGATTTTCGTTAATGTCATTTTTCTCTTTCTTGCCTTTGCTAATTGATCTGAAGTACTTGAACAAGGTTTTTGGGTAAGAAGGAATTTGAATGGAATTACAACTCCGAAACCATCTTGACGAATCTATACTGAACCATCATATCATCTGCCCCAATTTCAATTTTTGGGGAAATTGGGATTTTTGTTTTGGTATGACTGAACCTCAGGGAGAGGTTGCCTACGTATCCTTTCGGAATCAAGTCAGAACGTAGTTCAGGTGGTGATAATTTTTGTTTTTATTTTATTTTATTTTATTTTTCTTTCATATATATATTTTTTTCTTTTCTCTTTTTTTTCAATTTTTTTTTTTTAAATTTTTTTTATTTATTTCGGGTTCCAAAGAGGGTGAACAAAGAAACATAACCGGCTCAAAGGGTTTTACAAAGGATTTATAGTGTTTGGGGTAGCAAGAAAGAAAGCCTTCGTCATCTCAATTATACAAAAGCCAACGTCGCAGGAGGTCCTGACATAGTACCTTTATACTGTATCTGTATTGACTGCCGTTTCAAGATTATTTCCTTCAATGTCTCCCAGATACAGTGTCCCTCTCAGTGATATTTTCCGGATGATGTATGGATCCTTCCAATTAGGAGCGAAATTTTCCTTTTATTTCTTGGTAATGAGGAGGAATTCGCCTTAACGCAGGTTGTTCTATTTCGAGATTCCTGGGCCGCACTTTCTTGTTGCAAGCATGGGCCATTCTTTGTTGGGATAATTACTTGGGTATTCCCTGAGTACAACACATCCCTTTCGTATGCGAACCAATTTTCCTTCAGTTATTCCAATTCATTGTTTCATTTCCTCAAAATAAACTTTTGTGCATTTCAACTCTCGATTCATTATTCTGAAGTCTGATAGCGTTTTGGGATCTAGGCATGAAGTCCGCAAGCATGTCATGTTATTTAAAGCTGCATGATTTGAACTAAAGAGAAGAGAAAAAGAAAACCAAAACAAATCTGAAAGAATAAAAAATAACAAAAGAAAAGGAAACGGACGATGAAATATTAATTCCATTTCTTGGAATCGAAAGGATAAAACAGGGTTCACATTCGGAATTTTAAAGACAAAAACTAAAAGAAACATCCAATTTACACCCTGAAATAACTCATGATGCAGAAAAATGCGGCAGGACAAGTTTACCGGGCTTCCGCCTGATCGGGAATGGCCTAGCCTTTCAGTTTGGGAGTTTAGTGTCTGGTCCCATCTCAACGGTGATAGTCCCTTTCCCTGGCTCGACCATGTGGGTATCGCAGAGCTTTGCCTCATGTTTTCCTTCACTCTCTTCAGTCATGAAATCCTTATTATCTTCCTCTTGACGGTCTTTAAGCTTCTGTGGTACGCGTCCAACAAACACCGGCTCATTCAGCCGTGGTGTCTTAATTGCCCCCCCATGTCACATAGGCTTGCTTAGGTGCACCAATTTCCCTTTCTGGTTCTAACTCAGTGATTTTACTCTTCTTTTCCCCTTTCTCCTGTTTCGGGGCCGCCTTGGGCTTCCTTTCCACATCAGCAATAGCAATTATGGCCTTAAGCGCTGGATCGAATTCTTCGTCTTCACAAATCATCCCGGTTAAAACGGGAACGGTTGGCAAAGGGATTTCTGAAGACATGTTGGCACTTCTTTTCGACCTTGTGAAATAAGGATGGGTACTTTCTTTTGATTTAGCAACGGGCTGCTGAACTTTTCTTTTGGACCTCGTGAAGTATGAATGTGAAGCCAGAGTACCACAAAATCAACCACTATTTTCTAAAACCTGGAGTTTGGCAAACAAACGATTAGTCTGAAACAACATAACAGATAAGTAATCTCACGTTGGGTGTGATGCACTTATATAGTTGATCGTGTTGCTACTTGTATTCGATTGTAATGCGTTACTCCGGCTTATACTTTCCTTTGCTTGCATCTTCTTCCTCTCTTTATCAATTTTCTCTTTCTTCTTTTTTTTCTCTTTTTTTTTGATTTTTTTTTCTCCTTTTTTTAGTGATGGTCGAATCTTATGTGGATTGCCTACGTATCATGTCCCCGCATGAATCAGATCGGGCGTAGTTCGGATAATCGGAAATGGAGTGAATAAACTAATATTTTTTTAAAAAAATTCTTGAAAGAAACGCTTTAAAAGAAATAACATATTTATATTTTGCTTATTTTTGTTTTGCTTTTTTGAAAGAAAGAAAAAAAAATTTATTCGCTTTGGGATAAAAAAAAATATTTTTGTTTGAATTTTTACTTATTGTCTCTTTTTCTAAGGAAGAAACTATTTTTTTTTTGGATTTTTGTTTCTTTTTTATTTTTATTTTAGAAAAGTACTTCAAAATGAAGGAAACCCATATTTTTTTTAAGTTTTATTGATTTTTCTTTTTTATTTCATGAAAAACAGTAGGAAGAACGAAACCATTTTTTTTAAAGTTAAACTACTTTTTTTTTCTTTGAATTTTCTAAGGAAAGATTTTAAAAAAGGAACTAAACGAAAAATATATTTTTTTTAGATTTTTTTTTAAAAAAAAGTTGGGGTCGGAACCAATGAGGTTTTCCTACGTATCTCACGTCCGGTGAGAATCAGACCCGCGTAGTTCGGATACAAATGAACTAAATCATTTTAACAAAAAAAACGAAAACACACTATTTTTAACAAAATTTATTTGGAAATTTATTTTTAGCATTTTCAAAAATTATTTTCAAAGAAAACAAACTATTTTCCATAAAATTATTTCGACTCTATATCCGGACATTTTCTATTTCTTCTCCTTTTTTTAATCTTTTTTTTTAAATAACAAACCGGCCAGCATATAAGATTGAAATGAATAAATGCACAGAGAAAGACGCAACAAGTTGGTCTTTTGTTTCAGGTACACCTGTCCTAGACAGGCCCAACGCCTGTGTTGAGCCTCCTAAGTCAAATATGCACATGATGCAAATAAACGTTCCTATCGGGGATCCGGCATAAGGTTTTGTTATTCTAAGTCATCATCCCGTTGGAAAAAGTGTCTAGACTGGCTTTAACTCGAGCGGACAACTCGAGCCGAAGAGTGTCGGTGCACCGGTAGCATGGCTTTCCGGCTTAATTGACAAAACTCTCCGCCTAAACATGTGTGACTACAAAATCCTTCACCGGGTGCCAAGCACCACAGCTGTCTTGAGAAAAACGGGCTATGTCCAGCAAATGCCTGATATTATATTTCAAAAGACTGAGAAGAGGAAAAATGGGTATCGGCACAATTTATATACAATTCACAAAATATCAAAGCGGTAAAAGCAACATTTAGCATATTAAATATAAACATGTAACAAAATCAGATAACAAATAAGCCAAATACAACAATTATTCAAAGCTCGAATTCTTAAACCCTGAACCAGTGGTTCTGGGTCTGTGTCCCCAGCAGAGTCGCCAGAGCTGTCACACCTCCTTTTGGCGCGCTTACCCCGAAGGATAATGCATAAGGGAGTTTTTCCAATTTTAGTGACAATATTCGAAATGAGATTATTTATTTATTTCATAGTCGCCACTTGGAATAAATTATGGTGTCCCAAGTCACCGATTTATTTAAATCCCAAATCGAGGAAATTTTCGACTTTCCAAATAAAGTCTGCGAACCAGAAATTCTAAGTAAGGAATTCTATTGACCCGAGGGAAGGTGTTAGGCACCCCCGGATCCCGTGGTTCTAGCACGGTCGCTTAAATTATTGTAATGGCTAAATATCCGATTTTAAAACATGTTCAATACTATAATGCAATTTTAAATCATTTACCATGTTTGGTTATTTTTAAGAAAAAAGTGAACATTGTTATTGAGGGGCCCCGCAATGTTATTTCTTCTATTTAGCTAGGCTCGTAACATTTTTTATTTAAAAGGATAATCCTAAAGTGACTATATTTTTTCTATTTAGTTTGTCTCTAAAAGAAAAGAAAAAGTCCTAATTAATTACATGCATAAAAGGCTACTCTATATTAGTACAAAAGGTGTTCCCTCACAAGCCGACTAAATGACCAATTTATTCTTCAAATTATAGAGCTAACTACAATTTGACAAAACTAATAAAACGGAAAATAACAACAAATATTAATCAACAACTTGCTTTTCTATTTCATTTCAAAACTTCAACTTCCAATTCGAGCTTACATCAACACATGGTTTTTAGAATGTGTACCTGGTTTTGAAAGGAATGGAAGATGGAAAATCAACAGGGCGGTGAAAATACAACAGCAACAACAGTAACAACCATCAGTAGCTTCAACACCTCAATCCCGAAAATTCCAGCAATACGGAGAAAAACAAAAAAAAAGTAAAAAATAGAAAAGAAAAATATATTCCAGATTTTCTCTTTGTTTTGGCTTTCTAGCTTTGAACTCTTTTCACTTCTCAAAAGAAACTCTCAAAGATTGCATTATTTTTCGTGTATACTTCTGTATCCAGAGTGTATATCGAGTGTATACTACAGCAGGGAATTTTTTTTTATTTTTTCTTCTCTTCCGATTTTTCCTCTCTTTTTTCCACCCTTTTTTTCATAAATCTTCTCTTCTATTTATAGGCAAGAATTTCGAAAATTTTCAGATTTTTTATTAAAAAGAAAAATATTTTTTTAATTTAAAGAAAACCCACTAATCCATGTTTTCCTCTCCTTGTTTTCTTCCTTGATTTCCTTGCTCCCCACTACTTTATGTCATGTGATTATGATTATTTTTTGGCTAAAAAAATCTGAAATTTTCCTCTTGGGCCAAGGGCGAAGGATAATGCATAAGGGAGTTTTTCCAATTTAAGTGACAATATTCGAAATGAGATTATTTATTTATTTCATAGTCGCCACTTGGAATAAATTATGGTGTCCCAAGTCACCGATTTATTTAAATCCCAAATCGAGGAAATTTTCGACTTTCCAAATAAAGTCTGCGAACCAGAAATTCTAAGTAAGGAATTCTGTTGACCCGAGGGAATGTGTTAGGCACCCCCGGATCCCGTGGTTCTAGCACGGTCGCTTAAATTATTGTAATGGCTAAATATCTGATTTTAAAAAAATGTTCAATACTATAATGCAACTTTAAATCATTTACCATGTTTGGTTATTTTTAAGAAAAAAAGTGAACATTATTATTGAGGGGCCCCGCAATGTTATTTCTTCTATTTAGCTACTCGTAACATTTTTTATTTAAAAGGATAATCCTGAAGTGACTATATTTTTTCTATTTAGTTTGTCTCTAAAAGAAAAGAAAAAGTCCTAATTAATTACATGCATAAAAGGCTACTCTATATTAGTACAAAAGGTGTTCCCTCACAAGCCGACTAAATGGCCAATTTATTCTTCAAATTATAGAGCTAACTACAATTTGACAAAACTAATAAAACGAAAAATAACAACAAATATTAATCAACAACTTGCTTTTCTATTTCATTTCAAAACTTCAACTTCCAATTCGAGCTTACATAAACACATGGTTTTTAGAATGTGTACCTGGTTTTGAAAGGAATGGAAGATGGAAAATCAACAGGGCGGTGAAAATACAGCAACAACAACAGTAACAACCAGCAATAGCTTCAACACCTCAATCCCGAAAATTCCAGCAATACGGAGAGAAAAAAAACCAGTAAAAAATAGAAAAGAAAAATATATTCCAGATTTTCTCTTTGTTTTGTCTTTCTAGCTTTGAACTCTTTTCAATTCTCAAAAGAAACTCTCAAAAATTGAATTTTTTGCCGTGTATACTTCTGTGTCCAGAATGTATATCGAGTGTATACTACAGTAGGGAATTTTTTTTATTTTTTCTTCTCTTCCTATTGTTTCCTCTCTCTTTTTCCACCCCTTTTTTCATAAATCCTCTCTTCTATTTATAGGCAAGAATTTCGAAAATTTTCAGATTTTTTATTAAAAAGAAAAATATTTTTTTAATTTAAAGAAAACCCACTAATCCATGTTTTCCTCTCCTTGTTTTCTTCCTTGATTTCCTTGCTCCCCACTACTTTATGTCATGTGATTATGATTATTTTTTGGCTAAAAAAAATCTGAAATTTTCTTCTTGGGCCAAGGGGTTTTGGGTTGGGTAAGGGTGCTTAGGATTGGGCTTGTAACTTAATTTGCAAGATGGCCCAATCCAATTTTTTTCTATTTTGTTCTTCTCCATTATTCAACTTCCTAATTAATAAAGCCCAAAATACTAAGATTAATTTATAAAAACTAAAAATTATCTTGAAATACTAATTAACTCATAATAATAATTATCACCCAAAATTAAACATTAATAAAAATAAAATTGCACGATTTGGACATTAAATGCTTAAAAAATGCAAAATACATATTTTTTATGACTTTTCATTTCGGTAAAATAAACTTAATTGTAAACTTGAATTTTATATACATATGCAACATATTTTTTGTATATTTTATTTATTTAAACAAGCAAATATGCACGGATAAAAATGCAAATAATACAAGAAAAATAACACAAAATTCACAACAATTGCAAGAAAACTAAAATTATTTTATTTTGAATCTTTGGGAGTATTTCTCTTATAGAGCAAAAATCACGTGCTCACAGCTGCCCCTCTTTGCGCATTTGCGAACTATTGTTCGCATTTGCGAACACAGGTAAAATATTGGGATGTTCGCATTTGCGAGCAGGGGTTCGCAATTGCGAATCCCGGCCAAATTCTGAAATTTGAAAAATAAGCCAAGGATTGGAAGTTCGCATTTGCGAACTTTTTTCGCATTTGCGAATCCAGGCAAAATCTGGGAAGTTCGCATTTGTAAACTTTTGTTCGAATTTGCGAACTCTGCAGGTCAGGTGCTGACAGAACTTTCTAACATGAAAAATTGATCTCGTGGCCTATCCAAAATTCACCCGAGCCCTCGGGGCTCCAAACCAAATATGTACACTGACTTAAAAACATCATACAAACTTGCTCGCGCGATCAAATCGCCAAAATAACATCAAAATCAATGAATTGAGCCTTAAAACTCAAGAATTCTTTCAAATTTCATAATTTCCAAAATTTCCAATTTAAGGCCGAAACACGTCAAACGACGTCCATTTTCAACCAAACTTTACAGGAAGCGCTTAACCAATATATTTGACCTGTACCGGGTGTCGGAACCAAAATACGAGCCCGATACCAGTACGTTTTAATCAAAATTCAGTTTCATTTTCCTAAAACATTTTCAGAAAATAATTTAACAGAAAAATTCTTTTATCGGGGTTCTAAACCTCGGATTTCAATTCCGGGCATACGCCCAAGTTCCATATTTTTCTACGGATTTTCTTGAGACCGTCAAATCACGGTTCCGGGTCCGTTTATCAAAAATGTTGACCAAAGTCAACCATATCAATATTAATATCAAAATTCCTCAAAATTTTCACATATTTCACATATTTCAACATAAAAATTTTCCAGCTTTGTGCCCGGACTGTGCACGCAAATCGAGGCAACTATAAATGAGGTTTTCAAGACCCCAGAAGCTCGAAATGATTAATAAAACAAGTGATGACCCTTTGGGTCGTCACATTCTCCACCTCTAAAACAACCGTTCGTCCTCGAACGGACAAAACAAAGAAGTACCTGAGTCAGGAAACAAGTGTGGGTAGCGGATCCGCATATCAAACTCGGACTCCCAGGTCGATGCCTCAGGAGGCTGACCTCTCCACTGAACACGCAAAGAAGGATAACTCTTCGACCTTTGCTTCTTTCCTCTTTTCAGCTGTTTATTTATTATGTAAAAAATGACTATGAAGAGTTGTGACTGCATTAAAGAGTTGTAATAGTGAGGTAATGAAGCGACACATCTTTCATTCACAAACGGAATAGATAGAGAGCCCTTTTGTTTGGTAATTATTACTTTCATTAACTATCCATAATATTCTTTAAAGACATTCAATAACTTTTCAGTTTTTGGTACTAAATGATTGAAACTAATGGCCATCTTGCAAACTATATTATGATATGCGGTGAAGAGACTGAAAATACGAAGATACAGGATGACAGCAATAGCTAAGTGAAGGGAATTCCAAACAACGATTCTGGCAATGGCAGTAATAGCTATATGAAGAGAATTATTCCAAACAATGATTCTGGCGATGGCAACAATAGCTATATGAAGGGAATTCCAAACAACGATATATTCTGGCTTCTCCAATATTATGTGAAAATCTCCTAACGCCTACGTTCTTTGTTTGACCCAAAAGAGATGAAACTAAATTAGGGTTTGGAACTAAACATGAGAGCATAAATGAAACTATAAAGGACCCAAAGAGATGAAAAGAAGAATAGTTATCCAACGTTTACAATGTCAACTAGACAAGTCCGAAGGAGTGATTTAAATTAAAATCTCTATATTGCGGTATCCACAATATGGCATTTTTGATGTATCTAGGTTAGTTCGTTATAGTTCTTTTTTTGATCAACTGTTATCTTTCTTTTCCTTCTTTTATAGAATTATGCTACTGTTGTTATATAACTTGAATAATTGTTCTCTTTCATTTTCTACTTTTATTAAGCAAAATCACAAAATATGTACGTATTCTTTTTTAAGCCGTTGGGCAGAGTTACCAGACAATTTCACATTCCATTTTCTTCCTCCGTTTATACGTAACTTCTGGTTTTAGTTATGATTAGTAGAATAATATATTCTATCAAATTGAAGGAACAGTTTCATCTAATTATTCAACCTTTGTCAAATCTGAGGATAAATTTTTACTCTTTTGCAGTTTTATAAATTTGTGACTTTATTGTTTAAAAAAATGTAGTTGACACAATGTGATTTCATTATCTTGAAGACGCGAATTTATATTTTCGAACATTCAGGTTGATCTTATACATGATTACGAAACAATTTAAATCTTAAATTTTCCTAGCTAATTTAGGGTTCCAAGAGTTGTGTCATAATTTAAATGGGGTAATTTTAATATATATATATATATATATATATATATATATATATATATATATATATATATATATATATATATATATATATATATATATACAAAACATTTATAAGGAAAATATATTTTCTTGATACGAGAATTATAACGTGAATGAAAGAGGACAAAAGAGATGCGTGGCTTCCTGAATGAAGATTAAATTTGAAGTTAAGAAGAAAATAACTTACCTTTATTACTCTTTTTCATTATCAAGAAAATAGGTTTGACTGTATAAGAAGATTAGTACCGTTAGAAATCAATACTGTGTCGATAATGGCATACATGCATATATAAAGAGGGAGTATAGAAGAAAAAAGACAATAACATCTCTCAAGTTTGTTCGCACAAGTTTCTATACCATTAATTTATTTTCTCTTTTTTCCCGTTCTTGAAGAAAATAGACTAATGAAAACTATAGTTCATGAAGGTTTCAATTATAATAAAAATATTATACTTCTGATTTCTCCCTATGTAAAATTATTTTTTATAGGCATACATATGAAAGATTTTTATCTTTCTATTTCTATAAAATTTATACTCCCTCCGGTCCAAAATAAGTGATTTTTTGGATGTTTTCACACATATTAAGAAAGTCACCTTTTAGCATTAATTAGCAATAGAATTGACCATTTTAACCTTACTATCTCACATAAACACTCCTAACACATATTCCAATACTATTTACTCCAAGGACAATGTAGGAAAAACATCATTAAGTCATTCTTGAAATCCGAAAAAATCACTTATTTTGGACCACAAAAAAAGGCCAAAAATTACTTATTTTGGACCGGAAGGGATACTAAAAATTATTCAATATCTTTTATAACTGTGCGAAGGGCAAATAATTTTACTAATCCTAATACTCTTCCCTTTACTAAGTTAAAATTAAATAATTGTGCTACTGATCCTACGACTGTTTGTGAGTTAACCCCCTCCCATAACATTGTTTTACCTACAAATAAATTTAGTGTACTATTAAAAGATGCACCAAATAATGATACCCCTTTGCTAAATAAATTATCTAATGGTCAACTCTCAAAAACCACTCAAGTATCCAAAGACTCGGTCCAATCAGCAAATAATTCAAAACCTACTGTTCCTCAAAAATGAAACCCTAGTCCTAACCATTCAAATGGACATGACAACACTTCCTGCATGCAAAGCATACCCCAATCCCTAACACCATTATCTTCAACAACACAAGATAACCATTCCCTCAAACTACCAAACCATATTACACCTCCTACTTCAAATATCGAAAGCAATCCATCATTTCAATATATTACTGCCATGCAAATAGGCCATAATGAGTCCTCTACTACTATCCCCCAGTCAAATACACCACCCTCTTGTCAATCTTTTCAAGTGACTCCCACAGCCATTGAACTTACTCCACCTCCTCTTAGTACACCAAATATAGACCCTAACCTGTTGACAAATTCAAACACTGACCATATCACTATAGAAAATTTTTTCTTTTGACTTCTTCAACCATCTCAGACGACAAAGAGCAACCGCAAGGCAGAATACTCAATATCTACACCATAATCCCACCTCTCCCTCCCACCCTTTTGCTTTAGTATTGGGAATATTGGGTCTATTCCAGTGGTTTTATTTTAGTTTGTATATTTATCTTGTATTGGCCCAATAGTTATTTTACCCATTAGCTAGCCCATTAAGCTTAGTTTGTTTTACCAATTTTACCCTTTGTATATAAAAGAACATATATCATCATTTTACAGAGTAATGAAAACGGTCTAGAATTCTCTTAAACACTCCTCCATCTCTTTAGCTCTCTTCTTCATTGTCTGTCCAGAAATCACCAGATTCACCATGGATTCCGGCCAGTTGTTCTAAATTTCTTCATGGTATCAGAGTAGTATAACTCTCCTTGTTTCATTTTCGTCAACCGATTACAAATTGCAGAAACCCTAATCTCTTTTTTAGGGTTTTCTCAATTTTTTTTTCAATTTTCTCATATTTTTTCTATCTGTTGATCACTTTCGAGTTTTGTTCTCTATATGTGCGGAAATTTGAAGGAAGGTTGAAGGTGAGCTACATTTGGCAAGTTTCGACTTCATACGGGCAGTTTCGAGTTGAATTTGGCAGTTTCAACTTCATGATTTTGTGGTTTTACCGTGATTTTCTTTGTTTGTTGCTTGCGTGGTGATCCTTTTTGGTGTTGGTAAGATCTATCCTTGTTCTGGTAGTGTGCATGGTGGTATAGTGTATTGACGGTGTCTGTGGGTGTATTCGTAGTGATATATCTTAGCTTTTGTGACTTAAAATGGGTGATGAATACTTTGATGCTGATAATTTTCATGATCCTGACCATCCTTACTATCTCCATCCCTTAGACAATCCTGGTCTCATGATAGTACCAAAGCAGTTTAATGGTTCAGGGTTCGGGGGTTGGAGTCGGTCTATTCTTCTCTCTTTGGGTGCGAAAAATAAATTAGGGTTCATAGATGGATCCTTTGTCAAACCTTCTTCCACATCTCCCCTGGCTAAACAGTGGGAAAGATGCAATTCTATGATCTCTAGCTGGTTGTTGAATGCGTTGAGTCCTGATATAGCTGATAGTGTTATATATTCCAAAAATGCAGTCAAATGTGGGCTGACTTAAATGAAAGATTCGGACAAGCTAATGGTGCTCGTTGGTATCAAGTTCAAAAGGATCTAAGTACTGTTTCTCAGGGTTCTTCTGATATTCAATCTTATTTTACCAAAGTGAAAAGACTTTGGGATGAGCTAGACTCTCTCAGTTCCTCTGGTTGCACTTGTGACTGTACTTGTGGGGGTAAGGAGAAAGCTCAGAAAGATAAGGAAATACAAAAACTAATGCAACTGTTAATGGGGTTAAATGAAAGCTACGGTGGGGCTAGACGTAATCTAACTATGATGAAGCCTATTCCAACTATAAGTCAGGCATATGCTATGCTACTCCAAGATGAGAAACAAACTGAAATACATAACCCTGCTCAGTTTGTTCCAGAATCTGCATCCATGACTGCTTCCTATTCAGGCACACAAAGATATGGTCATAAGTTTACTCCAAGAAATGATAATAAGAAGCTCAACTGTAACTACTGTAAGAAGTCAGGTCATACTATCGACAAATGTTATAAATTGCATGGGTTCCCATCTGACTTCAAGTTCACTAAGAATAAAAGAATTGCTGCAACAGTCCCGGCCAGCCATGTGACCGACAATTCCACTGAGTTCACTGATAAATGTCAGACTTCAGTATCTTCCTTCACACCTCAACACTTCCAACAATTGCAAGAGTTGGTCTCTCTACTTCAAACTAGTCGTCTGAATGGTGAAAAACATGCATCTCAATCTGAAATGCTTACAGCATCTGCCAACTTTGCAGGTAAGATAGCCCGTTTCTTTGCTGGAAGGATAGCTTGTGCTACTCATAGTGCTGGTTCTTGTATGTGTTTTCATTCTAAGCTTTTTGTTGAGTATTGGATAATAGACTCAGGTGCAAGTGATCACATGACCTCAAATAAATCCTTACTTACACATATTCGTGATCTTCCTATTCCTTACTTAGTCACTCTCCCAAATGGGTACAAAGTTAAAGTAACTTCTGTAGGATCTTTAGCTTTGACTCCTACTTTTATCTTGGAAAATGTACTCTTTGTTCCTAGTTTTAGATACAACCTTCTTTCAGTACACAAATTGACAGTTCAATTACATTGTAATGTTTTGTTTACCTCAACTTCTTGTATATTGCAGGCCCCTTCTCTGAAGAGGCCACTGGTTCTTGGTGATCTGGTTCAAGGAATTTACATCATGGACAAACCCACCATTATCTCTACTACTACTGATTTTGATTCTCACCCTATCTATGCTTCTTTACAATCAGCAAATAATGCCATTATCCCTGCTCCCTTACATTCTGTAAATAGTGCGAATAAGACTTCTAGTTTAACATGTAATACAGGTTCCTCTATCAATCATACTGTTGAACTATGGCATTTTAGACTCGGTCATATTCCTTTTTCCAAAATGTTAAAAATTTCTGGAATTTCTTTACCTGCATGCAATAAACAACCTTTTATTTGTAATATATGTCCATTGGCTAGAACACAAAGACTTTCTTTTCCGCATAGTAAAATTTCTTCTACACAAATTTTTGATCTCATTCATGTGGACCTTTGGGGCCCTTACCACACCTCCACTTATTCGGGCTATAGATATTTTCTCACTGTGGTGGATGATTACAGTAGGGTAACCTGGACCCATTTGTTGAGCTGCAAGAGCAATGCTTTTACCATTCTGAAAGCCTTCTTTTGTATGGTAGAGACTTAGTTCAATATGAAGGTTAAAATTCTTAGATCTGATAATGCACTAGAATTAGGATCTAGCCTCGAAAATTCTTCCTTCCTTAGTTCTAAAGGTATCATACATCAGACTTCTTGTCCACACACCCCTCAACAAAATGGTGTGGTAGAAAGAAAGCACAAACACCTCCTTGAGACAGCAAGAGCTCTTTTATTTCAGTCTGGTCTTCCCACTTCTTACTGGGGTGATTGTGTTCTTACATCCACTTATCTCATTAATAGATTCCCGAGCACTGTTTTATCTGGGAAGTCTCCACATGAAGTAATGTTTAAATCCCCTCCATCTTATCAATATCTCATGGCATTTGGTTGTTTGTGTTATCTTAACACACCAAAGCCTCTTCGAGATAGGTTTAAACCCAGATCTTCTGCTTGTGTATTCATTGGGTATCCTTTTACAAAAAAAGGATACAAGGTACTTCAACTTGATACCAAGAAAATTATAGTATCTAGAGATATTATTTTTCATGAGTCCATCTTTCCTTGTAAATCTGGAAACCCTACATCTATTTTTTATCATCCTACTCCAGTGCTTAATTCTGAAATAGGCCTAAATGATGCAGCTAGGTATGACACCACATCTCCCTTTTCTCCTCCTCCCACTTCTACAGTACCTGTTCCTCCAACTTCTCCAACTCCTGTATCTTCTCTACCTCTAGTTATATCTTCTCCAGCCCCTGCTTCTTCTCCACTTCCAGTTACCTCTTCTCATACTCCTGATCCTCCTACTTTTAGTTTCCCTTTGAGGAGATCTTCTCGGCCTCATACAGTCCCTAACTACTTGCAAGACTACATTTGTTATTCTACTCCTACTTCACCTCTTTTTACACTCACCAACTATTCCACTTTTCCTAATCACTTGTGCTTAAGTAGTTTATCTTCTAATAATCAACATTTAGTAAGGGTTGTTAGCACTGTGCAGGAACCTGCCACTTTTCAGCAGGCTGTTCTTCACCCTACGTGGCAGGAAGCAATGAATAAAGAATTTGAGGCTCTTGAGGCTAATCAAACCTGGTCCATTGTTCCTTTACCTCCGGGGAAGAAACCAATTGGTAATAAATGGGTATATAAAATTAAACATAGGGTAGATGGCACCATTGATAGATTCAAAGCACGATTTGTGGTTAGAGGAGACACACAATTAGAAGGCATTGACTATACCGACACTTTTTCCCCTGTTGTCAAGATGACAACCATCAGAAGTGTCATCGCTGTAGCTGTTAAAAAGGGTTGGGATATGTTTCAATTAGATGTTAATAATGCATTTTTGCATGGGGATTTAGAGGAGGAAGTATATATGAAAATTCCACAAGGAATGTCTGTTCCATCTCCTAAATTGGTTTGTAAGTTGCAAAAATCTTTATATGGCCTAAAGCAAGCTTCTAGGCAATGGTATTCCAAACTCAGTGACGCTTTGTGTTCTAGAGGATATGTAGCTTCCAAAAATGACTATTCTTTATTTTTGAAAATCTCTCATGATTCTACTGTAATAGTAGCAGTTTATGTTGATGATGTGCTTGTGACCGGTGATGATCGTGCTGAAATTTCTGCTTTAAAGTCTTTTTTGGATAATCAATTTCGAATCAAGGATCTGGGACACTTGCACTACTTTCTGGGATTAGAAGTGCTTCAAGAGCCGGGTGGTGTTATTATTACTCAGCGTAAGTTTGCTTTAGAACTCTTAAGTGAGTTTGCATGTGACAGTGATGCCTCTGTTTTTGCTCCCTTGCCTGCTTCTATCAAGTTAACTTCTGATTCTGGTGATCTCGTGGCTGACCCTCTTTTGTATCGGAGGTTGGTTGGTAAACTTAACTTTCTTACAAATACTAGACCAGACTTGTCATTTGCTGTGCAGTTACTAAGCCAATTTATGCATTCTCCAAGAACTACTCATTATTCTGCTGCCCTCCATGTCCAGAGGTACATCAAGAGGAATCCAGGGCAAGGCCTATTAATGTCTAATTCTACTTCGTTTGAGTTGCAGGCATTTTGTGACTCTGATTGGGCTGCCTGCCCAGATTCCCGCAGGTCTGTTAGTGGGTTTGTTGTGATGTTTGGTTCCAGTCTTCTCAGTTGGAAATCAAAGAAACAACCAACTGTTTCTTTGTCAAGTGCAGAAGCTGAATATCGATCTATGCGAAGGGTGGTGGCAGAATTGGCTTGGCTCTCCAGGTTATTGACTGAATTGACTGTTCCTTCTTTGATCCCTATTCCTTTTCACTGCGACAGTCAATCAGCAATATATATTGCCAAAAATCCAGTCTTTCACGAGCGGACCAAACACATCGACCTTGACTGTCATTTCGTTCGTGAAAAGCTGCACGAAGGGCTCATTTCTCTATCTTTTGTTCCTACTAAGCTTCAGCTGGCAGATATGCTAACCAAACCTTTGTCCGGGACTCACTATCACGATATATTGGGCAAGTTGGGTGTTGGCAACCTCCCTCCAACTTGAGGGGGGGGGGGGTGTTAGAGTTTAGCTTTAGTATTTGGAATATTGGGTCTATTCCAGTGGTTTTATTTTAGTTTGTATATTTATCTTGTATTGGCCCAATAGTTATTTTACCCATTAGCTAGCCCATTAAGCTTAGTTTGTTTTACCAATTTTACCCTTTGTATATAAAAGAACATATATCATCATTTTACAGAGTAATGGAAAACGGTTCTAGAATTCTCTTAAACACTCCTCCATCTCTTTAGCTCTCTTCTTCATTGTCTGTCCAGAAATCACCAGATTCACCATGGATTCCGGCCAGTTGTTCTCCCACCTCTCCCTCCCACCCTCCACAACATCACATAATGGGGACCAACTTCATCATCTACACGGCTCACACACCACATGTACCAACACTCCTAGCATTTTGGCTGCAAGCGGGATTACACAGTCATGCATTGACATTCACCATGGAAGTCAATCATCAGGAAGTGATGATACTCATAAACCATCTAAGGGACTTAGCCCAAATTATTGCGGAAGGAAGCAATTGAGAACGAAAATTTATGCTCTGTACCATTGATTCATGATGCAAGCACCCGATCTTACACCATTCTAACCTCTATACTACCAACTCTAGTTTGGGATCATACTCATCTCCATCCAACTCTCATACAAATGACATTTTATCCTCCTCCTACTCCGAACATTCCTTGGATTCAGCCCTACTGGGAGTCACAACCTCACACATCTCTTTTGAGGCCAGACACTCCTCCCTCAACAACTCCACCACCTCCTCCTCCATCTCCACAGAATCACAATCCACAAGAACAAGAAGTACAGGAAGTGAATTTTAAGGCATAATTAGACGCAACCATCATATACAATAGAGAGACAAGACCAATCCATGCATGCATTGATGGAATCAAAGTCTTTGTCCAGAAGGAAGAATTTGAAAGAAAGATATTCATAAGATGCCCGCAAAATCTGCTAGCAACATCATCCGCTTAAGGCCAACATCAAACCCAACAAAAGGGAAATATGAAATGCCATTTCTCCCCACATTCAGGCTTCGTCCAGGAGAGTCCAGTAATGGTCCACGTAATTCCAACATAAGTCATATAAATTACATAATACGGAATTGTAGAAGGGCCGAATCAGTGGAACTCAGAGGGAACTTTAGGTCTTTATTGGATTATAACAGACCTGCACTAGTGGTCCTTTTAGAAACACATTGGCAATAACACCAAATTTTTAAGGATGATTTTGAGTTCACATGTATGCTGGAAGCTCCTGCTATATGGCACTCAGGTGGTATTGTGATCCTATGAAATACTACTCTTTTAACTGTTGAGAAGATGGCCACATCTACCCAAGAAGTACACTGCCATAGCGAGGTTGTTCCATTACCATTTACGTTCTT
Organism: Nicotiana noctiflora; assembly: GCA_032618575.1. Classification (NCBI taxonomy): domain Eukaryota; kingdom Viridiplantae; phylum Streptophyta; class Magnoliopsida; order Solanales; family Solanaceae; genus Nicotiana; species Nicotiana noctiflora. The sequence continues at coordinate 215,479 of JASVEL010014139.1, forward strand.
CTTTAGTGTTATTTATGCAAGTAATGATTTAGCAGCTGCACTCACCTTATGGGACGATCTTAGGAGTATATTTGATAATTATAAGGGACCATGTGATTGGGGGGACTTTAATGAGATAGTACATGCAACAGATAAATTTTGTGGCCTCCCTATTAATAATTCTAGAGCAAATAAGTTGTTAGACTATTTTAATTACTATAAATTAATATATATAGGATTTAAGGGCAATCGTTATACTTGAACAAATGATCGACATAATAGGGTAAATATTCTTGAATGTATAGATCGTGTGTTAGCAAATTATGGTTGGTTAAAATATCTATCCTGACGCTTTGGTAACACACCTTCCCTGCATCCACTCTGATAATGACCTATTAAACTTGAACTTCATCATTGTTCCTTACCAAGAAAAAAAAAATTTAAGGCTAGAAACTATATGGACTACACATCCTTCCTTCACTAAAGTACTTAAACAAGTTTGGTTGGATAAAATACAGTTACTTTTAGCTACTGATCAATTCGTGGAAGATATCCAAGTTTGTAATAAAAATACTTTTGAGAACATTTTTAAGCGTAAGAAAAAATTATTAGCCAGACTAGCTGGTCTTCAAGCTTCCATTCACTATCCAACTAGTAATTTTTTACAAAGTCTAGAGAGAAGGCTAACTTTTGAATATAATGAATACTCCGACTTGAGCAGGATTTTTGGAAGTTAAAATCTCGCATTAACTGGTTGAATAATGGGGATGCAAATACTAAATTTTTCTACCTCACAACTCTTAATCGTAGAAGGCATAATCGTATCACTGCACATCAAGATTTTGGTGGGAATTGGATCATCGATCCACATAAAATTTGTGATAATATTACTCACTATTATCATAAATTGTTTACTACTGAAAATATAAAATCTAGTAGTACCACCTTAGTACATACTTATAATATGTTAACTAATAAAGAGCAATATTGTTTGATAGCCCCGGTACAGGATCATGAAATCATTGATGTTATTCACTCCTTTCTACTACTTAACGCACCTGGACTGGATGGTCTTCATCCGCTATTTTATTAAAATATTGACATTATTGTAGGAAACTAGTAAAATATTTTTTTCATAAAACTTTAATGGACCATATTGACCCTACTATAAACTCAATTCATTTGCTTAATCCCTAAAATTAAAAATGCATCTACTATTGCAAAATTTCGACCTATCAGCATTTGAATACTATCTATAAGATTATCACAAAAATGATAGTTAATAGGTTTAAACCTATATTGGAACGCCATATCCATCCTACTCAATCCAATATTCAGAAAAATAGAGGAGCAACTGATAATGCTATTATTAGGCAAGAAATAATGCACAACTTTAGTAAAATGAAGGGTAATAATTTGAACATGCTTCTCAAATTGGATCTAGAGAAGGTTTTTGATAAGTTGGAATGGTCTTTTGTTTATATCATTTTACACAGTTTTAAATTTCTTTATCTTTTACTAAGTTAATCATGTCTTGTATCACAACCACCACCACAACTATTCTTATTAATGGTACACCTTCTGAATATTTTACACCTATACAGGGCATAAGGAATGGGGACCCTCACTCACCTTATATTTTTATTTTATGCTTGAAAATGCTTTCAAGAAAAATAAATTTAAAAGTTAACTATCATATTTGGCATCCAATTACACTGGGGTATAAAGGACCTCAATTACCACACCTATTTTTCGTAGATGATATTATTTTATTATCCAAAATTACTCCTAATTCATGCCAATCCATAACTAATTCCATTTCTAAATTTACACATCGTTTAGGAGAAACTGTAAATTTTGAAAAATCAAGAATTTTCTTCTCTAAGAATTGTGGTACTAATACTAAGGACTCCATCAAACATCTTTTCCATATGATTGAAGGGAAAATTTTTGGTAAATATCTAGGATTTCCTATTTTTAATACCAAACCAAATAAAAAAGATTATCAAATTTTGATTGATAATTTCAAATCTAAGTTGGCGGGTTGGAAAACTCACTTTTTAAGGAAGGTTGGGAGGACTATTTTAGTTCGTTCCACTTTAAATAACCTTTCCTAACCACATCATGCAATATATCACAATACATTCGTATATTATTTCTTCCCTAAATAAATACCAACGAAAATTTCTTTGGGGTACTACACCCAAAAAGAAAAAAATTACATCTTATTAAATGATCTTTGGTTACATAACCATTAGAAAAAGGGTGATTAGGGATTCAAAATCTTAATACTAAGAATTAGGCTTTGCATGCTACCCTTGCTTGGAGGCTTTTCCAAAATTTCAATTAGTTATAGACCCAGGTTTTACTACTTACTTATCTAAGGTCATCTAATTTAATAAAACAACGTCCTACAAGAACATGGTCCAATATTCTTAGGGGTGGTCACATAGCCGATTATGTTACAAATGAAACTTATATGGTAAACATGTTCATTTTTGGAATGGACCTTGGCTAACTCAGAATTCTTTATTCTGGAATCATATTTCAGGACCCCTTCCTAAAGGTGAGAATACCAAGCTAGTGTACGATTACTATGTAAATCACAAATGCACCTTCATAAACTACCATTTGTATTCTCTCCTTTTTTAGAACTTCAAATTAATAATTTTTATCTACCGATGTTGCCCACTGGATATGACCACTGGATATGACCACTGGATATGACCAACTTTATTAGTCACATACTCATAATGGAGAATTCATTATGAAGTTTATATACCATGCGCTTATAACTGAATTCAAACAACCTGATAATATTAATCACTTCAGTTACAAGTTGATTTGGAAGCTTAAAAGTACCACCTAAAATCTCTTTATTCATACGGTTATTATGTCATTGTGGACTTCCTACAATTGACTATCTAAATAGGTTAGGAATTATTAATTCACCTTTGTGTACTCAATGTCATTTGATCCCTGAAACTATAAATCATATTTTCTTTGAATGTCATAACACAAAGGAAATTTGGACAAGCCTAAATATTGTACCACTAAACATTCTAAATCCAACAAATATTGAAAATAATTCTTGGTGGTATAAGTTTATACATGAACAAAGACTTCCCTATTTTAAACCCATTATTCCCCTTTCTACCCTACTACCTTTTGCTTTGTGGCAGTAATGGATTTTATGTAATAAAAATTATTTTGAGGGACAACAAATGAAATAAAGCATATCATTACTTGACAAACAAGTTGTTGAATACAATTACCTTACAAATTTGACACAGTTAAATTTTTAATTGATTCCTTCTAATATTAAATGGCATCCACCAATTGGGAAATTCTTTAATTAAACATTGATAATTCTTCATCAACCATTCAGCATAATTGTGGCATTAGAAGGTTTTTTAATAATCAACATTGTAAATGGATTTTAAGGTTTGTAGGGAGAACAAAAAATGGTTAAAGTATTCAAGCAAAATTGCTGGCTCTTTTTAAGGGGCTACAAATTGCAATCCAACACTAACTCACACCAATGATCATCGAAATGGATGCAACTGTAATAATAGGTATGCTAAATACATCTATTATGCAATACGCTAACTTGAGCAATGATTGCAGATTACTACTCCAACCGTAGAATAATCCAAAAGTGCAAATCATCTACAGAGAACAAAAATTTGTTGCTGACTGTCTGGCCAAATATGAAGCAGTGCAAGTGGAAGATAGTTGTGTGATTTTTGTTTCTCCTCCACCTTTTGTCAACCCCTTTTATCAACAAGATCAGGCTGGAAGGCTTAGGCAAAGACTTCTTAAATCAAGTATTGTGTTATGTAATAGTAGTTTCTTAGCTAGTACTATATCTACTAGTAGTTATGTTGTATTAGGTAATCACCCTGGGTGTGTATGTAAATTGCTCCCATAAAGGGGGTTTACTAGTTAGTTTTAGATATAACCAGATGTAAACTTTTAAATATCTATGGAATATTTATCTTTTCTACCCAAAAAAATAATTAAGATGTATGAATTTGAATACACATCTTGAAATTAATATGTGTATTAAGATTAAAATATCTCTGAATACATATTTGAATATTAATATGTTGAATTAAGATTTCAATATTGAATAATAAAGACTGTTTATTTTCTTAAAATGTGATTGCGTAAGATTTATTTTTATTTTAAAATTATTTAATATAAAATTTAAATCAAATAATATTAATTAATCTAAAACTATATTAACAAAATATTTATTTAAAATTACATGATGGTTGATGGTAACGATGGTTAACAGTGGTGGTTGTAGGTCCCCAACTATATAGTAGTTGGTGGTGGTATTGGGTGACAGTGGTGATTAAGGATAGTAGATGATAGATGACAATAGTAGTTAAAGCTAGAGGTTGATAGTGGTGGTGACTGATAACTATGATGTGTGATATTCGATGGTGGTTAATAGTGTTTGGTGGCCATGGTTGTAAAGATGACTAGTGTTGATAATAACTGACTTTTGTGTTTAGTAGTGGTGGTGATTGTGCTTTATGATGGTGGTAATGTGTCACAACCTGAAATTCCCACCCTCAGAACCGTGCATTTCACTTGTTAGGCAAGCTTACATTAGCTATATCTAGTAGCCATTTTTTACAATTCCAAATTAAATGACAACAATAAACAAAATTGTCTGAAGTAAGGTGGTAAACACATAAAGGGCGAAATCCAAATACAATCCCAGAGCAGGTGTCATGCATACATGAGCATCTAGAGTACTACAAATAATAGTCTTAATAAAATAACATAATTATCTTAATCGAAACAAACAACCAAGATGATATAGAATGGGGCTTTAGAGATGCAGACGTCGTGCAATAATACCTAGTCTCTATTGATAGCTAGATTTGAGCAAATCAATTGCAGTGCCGCTAGGACCAACTCGGGTAGCTACACAAGAAGTGCATATTATAGTATGAATACAATCGACTCAATGTACTCTGTAAGTGCCGAGCCTAACTTCGACAAAGTAGTGACGAGGCTAAGATGGATCAATATTAACATGTACGCAACAATAATAATGACAGAAAAAAGGGAATGTAAATAAAGTACTTAACTCATAACAACGAACTCAAAATCCAACTACCATAGATCCGATAATAATAAGTTGTCACAATCTGGCTGCTCATTTTGAGAGTATTAGACCCGATTCAGAGCTTATGTGACTTGCTTTGAGGTTTTGTTTTTATTTTTAAATGTTTTGGAAAACTTAGTCTCTAAAAGAAAGCTTAAGTCTTAGTAATTTTGATTGTAGTTGTAACTATGTGAAGACAACTCCATTATAGAGTTCCAATGATTCCTAGCTACGTGGGTTGATTTTTGACTTAAGGGTGTGTCCGGATTGTAGTTTGGAGGTTTGTAGCTTATTTAGGCTTGAAATGGTGAAAGTCAAATTCTTGGAGATTTTGACCGGTAGTGCACTTTTTGATATCGGGGTCAGATTTCGACTCCGAAGGTTGGATTAGGTCCGTAATATTAAATATACTTGTGTGAGAATTTGGGATCAATATGACGTGGTTTGATATGTTTCGCCGTCGGTTGTAGATTTGAAGTTTCATCTTCTTTAAATTTTAAATGAAGGGTGATTCGTGATTTTAATATTTTTTGATGTTATTTGAGGGCTCGACTAAGTTGGCATAATTTTTTAGAAATTGTTGGTATATATGGTTTAGGTCGTGGGGGCCTCAAGTATATTCCGGATAGTCAACGGATAAAAAATTAGTTTTGGGAGAATGATTGAAGTAGTTGCACCTGGTGTAATTGCTCATGCGCAAGATTTACCGAAGGTGCAGCCGGCAGAAGCGAGCCAATGGACGCGGGTGCGGTTTGAGAAGATTGATCTTTGGGTTCAAGTGTGAGAAGGGAGCCGCATCTACAACAGCATATGCGGAATCTTAAGCGCAGAAACGGAGAGGCATGAAGGGATTGGGATCGTAGAAGTGGAAGGGTCTGCACGAACGCGAGATCACAGGTGTGGTCCCTGGTCCATATAAGCGAAAACCCTCACCATAAGTTGAATTGGCACCTACAATGGAAATTCCGCAGGTGCAGCGTTGCAGATACAACTAAGAGCCCGCAGGTGTGAAATCGCTTGGTAGAAAATGGCCAAGTTCAAGGTTTATCCCATTTTCAATTTTTGGACTTTGAAAGCTCAGATTAGATGATTGTTTAATGGATTTTCAGAAAAAGCTTTTGGGTAACTATTCTTAATTCCTTTATTATTATATTCGACTAATCTATAGTTGATTTCATTATTTAGTTAAGGATTTTGGTTGTGAAATTTGGGGGGAAATGGTAGAAGTTGTTCAACTATGATTTTGGATTTTGATTGGGATTTTGATATCGGATTTGGTTAATTTTGTATGAGTGAACTCGTGAGTGAATATGAGTGCATATTTATGATATGTAATTAATTTTGGATAGATTTAGGCCATTTAGAGTCGGATATTCTTGGAAAAGATATTGTTACTGATTGATTGAGCTTGGTTCAAGGTGAATTGTCTAACCTTGTGTGGGGGATAACCCCTTAGGATTTGGTATTGTTATGATATGTGAGTGCCCTGTAGGCAAGGTGACAAATGTGTACAAAGGTATCTGTTTAAAAATCTGATTTTTACAGAGCAATAATTTGTTTCACACCTTATTTGAGTTTACTAGCATGTGCAGTTATCCTGTTAGCCTAGAATAGCATGCCTACGTGTCTTAATTCCTTATCTATAATCTTTGCAGCATGTTTAGCAAATTTTTGTTTCTTTTCTATAGTTGTGCTTAGTCCAAATTGTAGGTTTTCTTGCTGTAATTGTTATCTTTATTTTGTTTGAGCTGCATATTTACTTTGGGACTACGGAATGGTATCCTGAGAGATCCCCTTGCATGTTTACTTTTGAGACTACAATGCGGTACCTCGGGAGTTCTCCCTGTACATATACTTTTGGGACTACAGAACACTATTCTGGGATATCCTTTTGCATATTTACTTTGGGATGGTAACCCTAGAGATCCCTCTACACATTTTCTTTTGGGACTACGAGACAATATCTCGGGATATCTCCTATTGTTGTTTCTGTACACTGTACTCTATTATTTTTCTGTGATTTACTTCTTGTTACGATTCAGTCTTTTGTTATACTGAAATACTTCATCCGTCTTATATATATATATATATATATATATATATATATATATATATATATATATATATGTGTGTGTGTGTGTGTGTGTGTGTGTGTGTGTGTGTGTGTGTGTGTACCACTAGGGGCATAACCTGGCCTCATTACTACTCGACCGAAGTTAGGTTTGGCAGTTACTGGGTACCGTTATGGTGTACTCATGCTACTCTTCTGCACAGGTTCTTGGGTGATGATCTAGGTACATCATTCCAGACTCGCTATTAGTTGTGCACCTGCTGCCATTACAGAGACTTCGAGGTACATCTGCCGAATCTGTAGACCTAGGAGCCCCCCTCTTGGGAAGATTCTATATGTATTCTTTTTGAGATTTTCTTTTGTATATGCCGAACGATATTTCTATCATTTGTTTTGTCATATTAGTGGTTTGATTTATTGAAGTTTTAAGCGTGAATACCACACAAGAGGGGGTGATTTGTGTGGTACCCAATTTTCACAGTAGAAGTGTCTGGTTGTTCTAGATGTTCCAAATACTATTGTTTGCGGAATAATAATAAACATTGAAAATAAAAAATACAGAGATTTTACGTGAAAAAATACCTGGCTCAAAAGGTAAATAAACCAAAACCTACTACTCAGTAGGATTTCCCAAACATCCACTAAAATCACTGAGCCAAAACAGCATTTACAAAAACTCCTTGTAAACCTAAGGAATAACTCTAATCCCGTTGTGGCACAAAACCTCACTAGTTGCGACAACTTCAAGTTAACTCTAACTTGAACACTCTAGGTACCTAATACAATTGCTTCTATGAAAGCTAAAATGTAAAATGTAAATTACTTACTACAATTGAACTAGAATAAAAGATAGATACTAGGAATTGGTTCTTCTATCTCGTTCAAGTAGCTTTAGGAGTGCACACTCAAATCACATATAAATTGCTTGCAAAATTACCTTTCTCTTTTGCTCTCAATTTAAGTTTAACTTGTTTTTATGTGCATTACCTGCAAAACAGAACAATACTGATATTTAATAGGTTAGTAATCAGAGTTTGACTAGGATTCAGTTGGTACTCTTCTATCGTAGAAGAGTTCATGATGATCTCAAACTCTAACACTATCGTCTTCCTAGATTGTGTTCTCTTTATGTAAGGAGTCTTTCTCTCCTTACCCAATATGCAACCTTTTCGATCAGATCAGGAGATGTTTTTGCTCGATCAATTAGACTTATCTCCTTCACGTGCATCTCACATGTATATATAGATCATGACTATGCTTTACAAGATAGACCTGGTCTATGTGTGAGTTGTATTGTAAATCTTCAAAACTTCACCTTGGGCCAACAAATTTCCTCTTTTTGATGATGGCAAACTATGTGCTTTTTACTTATTTGGAACCTGTAAGAACTCATCTTTACCATCAATACCAAATTTAAAAAATCACTTATCATTAATGACCAGGTTAATTAGGTTATAAATATCACTTATTCAGAATATGTAAAGCACAATATTCCTTCCCCCTTTTGGCATCATTGAAAAGTTGCATACAAAGTGTGAGTCCCAGATTGTAATAAGTACTCATGGCCATTGGGCAACAACAAGTGCAATCATGGTTTAATCTGTTACACCTCGCAATATTACATCCTGCAGTATTGTATTACGACAATGTTATGCTCTGCAATAATATGTTACGATAATGTTCTACCCAGCAATATTACATTGCGAAGATATTACGCTTTTCAGTAATAAGTTACGACAGTGTTGCACCCTGTAATATTTTACATTGAATTTGTCGTAAGGTAATTGACATCAGTTCCAAGGAAAAGATTATTTTGGGATTATACGGATTACACTATTTCATAAGTGATTATTAAATTCATAAAGGTGAAAGGGGGAGCAAGTCAAAGAAAATGAATTTTCGTCCAAGTTTGGCATGTTGGAATAAAATACGACCTTAGCTAAAATATTCAGGATTTATGGACTAGTACCATATAAGGTACCACATGGCCATAATAGTAAGGCGTATAAGGTATGTCAAAAGTGAGTAATACTTCAAGTAAGTGAGAATAATTCTTAATTTTACGAGTAATTAATTAATTACCTGGCAACGAAACTTTACCTAATTAAATAAGGATAAATTTTAATAAGATATGTATAAAAAAAATCGTGGCACAAGGCCACTAATTGAAGATGGTGACTCATTAAACATATGTACAGGCGGCTAATGTGGCCTTTCGGGATAAGTGAAGTTTACAAAGGAATTTGATTTTTAAAATCAAAACCCATTCTGACAGCTTCAACCCAAGCTTCAGAAACTTTGGAAAGCAGCTTGGTTTGAACCCATTCCTTAAGACCAAAAATATGAGAAATCAGAAACATTTCTTTTATTGAAAATCAAACAACAATTGCATTCCTTGGTTTTTAGAACCAAAAACGTGAGAGATGAGAGAAATTCGTTCATTTTCAAGACTTCAACAATTTTATCCTTAGCCAACACTTCTTTCAGAAAACGTTAAAAGTAGATTAATTCGTCCGAAATTTCAAGTTGTCCAGGTGTGAATTTCGTCCATATTTCGCAGAAGCGGGCTCGTTCGAGAACAGGTATATTAAGGCACTTACTCTTTTTTTTTGGCATAATTTAACGTGACATGAACATAAACGGTACGCTAAATCATAATGGATCTACTCCTAGAAACAATGATTGTTCATGTTGTTCTTTCTTTATAGAGTTATTCTAAACAAGTGTGTATAATTCTTAAATCCTACTAAGGTTCATATTGATTGCAGGGATGTCCATAATGATATTAGGTCACTCCAAAAGTTTTAGAACTTGATTCCATGAGTCGAGCATGCATTATATATATGTATTTATTTTACTCTACTGAGCCGCACTATAGTCGGCCGGGTACGGCACCTATTATACAACCACTGATCAGTTGGGTTTATCGAGCTCCATGTGGCCGGGTACGATTCTATCGAGCCTTATGATGGCCGGGTATATTTTTATCGAATCCTCTTTGAGGCCGTGTACGATATGATGATGATGACCACAGAGGCGAATGTTTTAAAAAAAAGGTTTATGTATATATATGTATTATGCATTTCATATCAGTATCCCCCAGAGGCACTCAGATGTTACATGTTGTATTTCTTTTATCTCTCTTTACATTACTATTCTTGTTTATGCTTTCATGCTTTACATACTCGGTACATTAATCGTACTGACGTCCCTTTTACCTGGGGACATTGCGTTTCATGCCCGCATGTTCTGATAGACAGGTAGAGAGCCCTCCAAGTAGGCTATCAACTCAGTGGAAGATGTTGATGCGCTCCATTTTGCTTCGGAGTTGCTCGTCTGATTAGTATTGTTTAGACGTGTATTGTTTGGTATGGTGGGACTCTGTCCCGATCTTTATGGAATTTATGTATTTTTAGAGGCTTGTAGACATATGTCGTGTATGTAAAAGATTTTACGGCCTCGTCGGCCTATGTTTTGAGTTTATAAAGGATCATGTTGGCCTATTAGGCCCGTATATCTCGTGTATATGATGATGTAATAAGAAATATGTGTTACATTGGTACTCGATCGAGTAAGGTATCGGGTGACCGTTGCGGCCCATCGGTTTGGGTCGTGACAAAAAGTAGTATCAGAGCAGTTCTGTCCTAGGGAGTCTACAAGCCGTGTCTAGTAGAGTCTTGTTTGTGGGTGTGTAGTGCACCACACTTATAAGCAGGAGGCTACGGAGCAGTTAGGATTGTCACTCGTTCTTCGTACTCTAGATCGTGTGGTAGAGCTTACTTATAAGAATTCAAGTCCCAAGTTTTTATTCGTAATAAGACGATGCCTACATTTAGAAAGACGATTGATAAGAGATATAGTTGTGGAATTATTGATTTAGAGGAACTCGATTTTGCATCTTGCTTATGATAAGTAAATGAGAGTTCTTTAGCAAATCATGGGTATGTTGAAAGGTGTAAGCTCCCTGATAAGAAGCCTTAAGTAAAGAATCAACATTTAGGGTGAACGACAACGAGAGATTAAGCAGATAAATACAAGTTTCGATAAGCAAAAGAAGCAATATGAAGAAGGGCACGAGGCCCCAATTAATGAAGGTTACCATCATTTTATAATTGAGATAGAGGAACATAAGCTTTTTTTATTTATATTCAATAAGTAACAGAGGTATGTACAATTGACTGTACCGATCGCAGTCACGCCGTATGGAGGCTAACAGGTGTAGTTTCAGAAAAGGATGGAACATCAGGACTTGGCTGGGGTAAGGGTAAATCAAAATGGCTAGTGGATTGTTTGTATTATTTGACATTTCCAAAGGATATTGCAAGTGTGATAGCAGAGCTCCTCGTGAGACACCTAGATGGTGCACCCTAAAATATTAAAGCTAGATATGAGCACTAGAAGCCTTGAAGGAATAAATATTTCCTTAGTGTGGCTCCCGCCCCCAGTAAAGAAATAATGTTAGGCAACTGAAAGAGCAAGTGAATGGGGCAAAGGTATCCAAAAGCGAAAGAATGTCGTATTGAAGTTTTCACAAGAAAAGGGATATGTAGAAATATGAGCACAGTAATGAGAAGAGAGATAAGGAAATATTATAAATAAGGTGTGATACATGGATAAAAATGGTAAAGTGTAACAGAACCTATAGTCAAATGAATAAAGAGATGAAATATGATGGGCCTTAAGACAACAAAAGAGTATAGGCAATAAGGTTATATTTTTATTTCGGGAAATATGTTCGTGAATCCAATGCGACTACCAGAAGGAAGAGTTAATCCCCAGATTAATAGAAAACGTATGGATTGGTGACCAACATAAACTAAACATAAATTAGGAATCGAGCGATTTGATAATAGTTGGCATCACTAAAATTTCAGATTGTATTCTGGCAGTAATAGAATGGACGATAGAAGAATAACGTTTAAAGGTCATTCAGGGAGATGCTTCCCTAAAGCAAGCAATGTGCGCAAAGTTAAGATTAAGCAATTGTATGTGCTAGTAACACTAAATGTTACTATCCTGAGTGAGGAAATTTTGTTATCCTTGGTACGGAAGGATTTCTTCAAGGAGAATAAAGGTCATTGACGATGTGAAAGGATGCCAAAGATGAAGAGGGAAACATATATAGGCAGGTCATCATAGTTCCAAGTTTTAGTACTCCCCAAAAGGGGGGAATATGGAGTAATAAATGAAGAATACGGTAAACACGACAAAAAATGAATGAGATTACACTTATTCAGCTCCTACGTATATGCTACAATTCCAGAACATTATGCAAATACGACATTGATTAAAGGAAGTAAGGGTCCCTACCCGAGATGTTATTGATAGAAAAGGAGTCAGAGCGAAACATAAGTTAAGACAGAGGAAATGACCCAAGAAAGATTTTGCAAAATATTGACATGAGAGTGGGCCAACGAGTAGTTAGTAGTTGATTTCGGAAGAGCCTAGTCATGACTAGACAAGAAGTTACAGACAAATCAGCAGATCATGCAAGATAAATGTAGTAAACCCCAATATGGAGAATTCAGCCCCGCAGTTATGTCATTATAATACTTGAGATGTGTTTAAACATAATTCGGGGTAGTTAAAGGTATCGTACGAGTGTTAAGGGAATAAAAGAAAGGGACACTGGGAAGGCAGTCAAAATATCAGTTCATAAGCAACCCTGCAAGCACAAGGGCACGAAGGTAAGCAACTACGGATGATTATAAGCAATGAAGGACATCAAAAGGCCCATAATAGGCTCACAGCTTTACAAGAGTCAAAAGTTCTCCATAAGTACTACAACAAAAGACTAGAAGAAGAAATAAGGAAGGAGTCTTAAACCTAAGCACAACAACCTAAATAGGAAATGATCGTGTAACAACAATCTCGCAAAAACATTGTAAGCATTCCAAAGGAAAATGGCACCTGTCGTGGCTAATGAGTTGGAAGTAAGAATTAAAAGTATTATTCGAGATCATATGAGTAGTATGAAAACTCTAACAAGTGTGGGCACTAAGACAAGCTAAAAGTATAGATGCAACAAGGGGACATAAATACCAGGAAAAGTAATAGCTTACGTTGAAGGAAAGCTAAGATGGAACGAAAGAATTATTCAACCAATGATCCAGAGTTAGTACGTTATGTATAGACTCAAGATTTTGAAGCATTATCCAGGCAACATATTTATTGACAATCATACAACCATAGAAGACTCCGGTATAATTAAAAGAAAGAATTGAGCCGAGGGCATAGACAAAGGATTAAATTGTTAGAAGATTATGTCATTGATATTCCATACGCCCATGAAAGGCTAAGGTAATAACTGATACGATGAGCCACAAATTGGAAGGTAGCTTAAGCCTACGTAAAGGCTGGCCAGAAGGACGAGGAAATTAAAGAGTTACACCACCCAAGTAAATAAGGAATTTGATTATTGGACCTAGAAAAATTATAGAAGTTGTGCTCCAGAACATGATAGAATCACTCTTAATATCAGATGTTCAAGAAAAATAACACAACAACCATAATCTATAATGGCTCTAGAAGGAATCCAGATAGAAGAAGTACCAGCCTTATAAGAAGTCAGTACGAAGCTCCCACCGGATTGTGTATTTACTAGAGGTCTGAGTATTATGATAGATTTTCAAGTTATGGACGTGAACTATACCTGTGTGGAAGGGAGGTCTTGAAAGAGATAGAAGATACGATGTGAGATTATAAGGTAAGTAAGGTAAAGGTGAAAAATGCACGAGATACTCAAAGGTAGAAGATCGTGAATAATCCATGCTTCAGATAGAAGGCTATAAGCACGGTGATCCAATAACCAGGAGTGATAGCGGCTTCATAGGCAACATGTCTTCCAACCTATGGTTTCTAAATACTGAGAGACCTTGTTAAGAGAATAAAGAAAATTTGGAGATGATCTGACGTCTCGCATGATGTTCCGGAATAACACACGAAAATCTATAGTCCAAGCAAGTTGAAGAAAGTTTGCAAGTAGTATAAATGGATATGTATAGGCTGCAAGCTAAAGTATGGTAGAGCGACAAGATTTTAGGAAGATAGGAGTAAGGCGAGTGAGAATGTGCCGAGAATAGATAAGTCCTCGAGATTAATCTCATGAAAACAAGAAGAACTGATGGTTTCTCTAAGTTATAGAAAGCTCAATATATCCCGAATGAACTCAAAGAAGTCTAAGACTAGTAGCATTTAGAAAAGATGAAATGCTACCCTGATAGTACAATGATGGTGAAACTATAATGGATAAAAGATGACGTTATCCCTTTGAGTGAGTAATGATTTGAAGAGGATTTTATTGTACGAAATTAAAATACCCACACAAGCGAATCACACTGGAATGCTATAAAATATGGTCATTGAAGTATAGTATCACCCCTAAGTAGATCAAGAAAATCACTTCAAATATTCCTCGATGGAATGTCAGTCTTAGTGCAAGGTATAACGTAAGAAGTTTCAAATTATCAGTGGTATATTGTAGATTAATATTGAGGTGAATCAATAATGGATGGACAAAAGTTACAAAGTATGAGATGAGTTTAAGCCACCATTCTTAAGACGAACGGTAATGAAAGAGCATTGAAGGACTGAGGTTTATACCAAAAGGACATGCAACAAAAGTAACTGGGAGCTTGGTACGCATACCTCAATAGAGGTAGAATGAAAAAAAAATTATGGTATATTATAACCCATGTAAATGCAGTAAAGTCATATGACTAGATCAGATCTATGAAATATGATATGACCATATTCGCACGTTCTACAAAGTATCGAACAAAGTATTTCACTATACCTATAGAGACCCAGAGAGGCATCCTATTAAGCCTTGTATATACAAAGTAAGGCCTATAGATCGAGAAAAAAAAGAAAGATGAATCGCATAAGTGCACTTACAAAGCCAGGGTCATACAGGTTTATGACAGAGGTAACAGAAGTTGCAAGATAAGGAAGATTTTGACCACAGGTCATGATATGAGCAAAAAAGCTAAAGGGGGAATACTCTAGACTTTGGGTTTATTCATAGAGCAAATGCTTGAATGGCAAGAAGAGTATCAATTATTCACAAAAGCTATAAGTTACGAAAATGATAAGAACATCAGTCAACATTCGAGGACGAATGTTCCAAGGGGGAATGATGTTACACCCCGCAATATTACGTCTCGCAGTATTGTATTACGACAATGTTATGCTCTGCAGTAATATGTTACGATAGTGTTCTACCCAGCAATATTACATTGTGGAGATATTACGCTTTGCAGTAATAAGTTACGATAGTGTTGCACCCTGTAATATTTTACATTGAATTTGTCGTAAGGTAATTGACATCAGTCCAAGGAAAAGATTATTTTAGGATTATAAGGATTATGCTATCTCACAAGTGATTAGTAAATTCATAAAGGTGAAAGGGGGAGCAAGTCAAAGAAAATGAATTTTCGTCCAAGTTTGGCATGTTGGAATAAAATACGACCTTAACTAAAATATCCAAGATTTATGGACTAGTACCATACAAGGTACTACATGGCCATAATAGTAAGGCGTATAAGGTATGTCAAAAGTGAGTAATACTTCAAGTAAGTGAGAATAATTTTTAATTTTACGGATAATTAATTAATTACCGGGCAACGGAACATTACTTAAATAAATAAGGATAAATTTGAATAAGATATGTATAAAAAAAAAATCGTGGCACAAAGCCACTAATTGAAGATGGTGACTCATTAAACATATGTATAGGCGGCTAATGTGACCTTTCGGGATAAGTGAAGTTTACAAAGGAATATGATTTTTAAAATCAAAACCCATTCTGACAGCTTCAACCCAAGCTTCAGAAACTTTGGATAGCAGCTTGGTTTGAACCCATTCCTTAAGACCAAAAATATGAGAAATAAGAAACAGTTCTTTTATTGAAAATCAAACAACAATTGCATTCCTTGGTTTTTAGAACCAAAAACGTGAGAGATGAGAGAAATTCGTTCAATTTCAAGACTTCAACAATTTTATCCTTAGCCAACACTTCTTTCAGAAAACGTTAAAAGCAGATTAATTCGTCCGAAATTTCAAGTTGTCCAGGTGTGAATTTCGTTCATATTTCGCAGAAGCAGGCTAGTTCGGGAACAGGTATGTTAAGGCACTTACTTCTTTTTTTTTTGGCATGATCTAACGTGACATGAACATAAACGGTACGCTAATTCATAATGGATCTACTCCTAGAAACTAAGATTGTCCATGTTGTTCTTTCCTTATAAAGTTATTCTAAACAAGTGTTTATAATTCTTAAATCCTACTAAGGTTCATATTGATGGCAGGGATGTCCATAATGATATTAGGTCACTCTAAAAGGTTTAGAACTTGATTCCATGAGTCGACCATGCATTATATATATATGTATGTATTTTACTCTACTGAACCGCAGTATAGTCGGCCGGGTACCGCACCTATTGTGCAACCACAGATCAGTTGTGTTTACCGAGCTCCACGTGGCCGGGTAATTCTACCGAGCCTTATGATGGCCGGGTATGTTTTTACCGAGTCCTCTTTGAGGCCGGGTACGATATGATGATGATGCCCACAGAGGTGAATGTTTAAAAAAAAAGTTTATGCATATATATGTATTATGCATTTCATATCAGTAGCTTCCAGAGGCACTCAGATGTTACAAGTTGTATTTCCTCTATCTCTCTTTAGATTACTATTCTTGTTTATGCTTCATGCTTTACATACTCGGTACATTATTCGTAC
This sequence comes from Nicotiana noctiflora, assembly GCA_032618575.1. Lineage (NCBI taxonomy): Eukaryota > Viridiplantae > Streptophyta > Magnoliopsida > Solanales > Solanaceae > Nicotiana > Nicotiana noctiflora. The sequence continues at coordinate 232,395 of JASVEL010014139.1, forward strand.
TGACGTCCTTTTTGCCCGGGGACGTTGCATTTCATACCCGCAGGTCCTGATAGACAGGTCGAGAGCCCTCCAAGTAGGCTATCAACTCAGAGGAAGATGTTGGTGCGCTCTATTTTGCTTCGGAGTTGCTCGTCTGGTTAGTATTGTTTAGACGTGTATTGTTTGTGTCCCGACCTTTATGGCATTTGTGTATTCTTAGAGGCTTGTACATATATGTTGTGTACGTAAAAGATTGTACGGCCTCGTCGGCCTATGTTTTGAGTTTATAAAGAATCATGTTGGCCTATTAGGCCCTGTATGTCTCGTGTATATGATGATGTAATAAGAAAGATGTGTTATATTAGTACTCGATCGAGTAAGGTATCGGGTGACTGTCGTGGCCCATCGGTTTGGGTCGTGACATAATCATCAGTAATCAAGAAAACATATTTAAACTAACAAGGAGAGATTAACATTGAACAAGAGTAAAATAGTAGTTATCATTGATAGAGGTATGTTGCCACCAGAATCCACAAAAAGAAAGAAAAACATTCAAACCATGAGCAAAAAAAAGGATAGAAAAATCCCTAATCTTGGTCACTAAAGGTGCTGAACAAGCTCAGGAGACAAAAGCTAGGAGTCCTAAGGCTTGGGAGAGCTAGAAAGTTGGTTATGGGCTTGGAGAAGATTCAGCAAATTATGAAGAATTCCATCACTCTTATCCTTTTCTTTGGTAAGATCATTTCTGAGAACATCCCTCTCAGATTCCACCTCTGCCACACGAGCCTTGAGCCTAGCTATTTTAGCATCCTTGGTTGCACATTCATGAACCAAAGTCCAAATTTGTTGTTGATAGGAGTCTTTTGGGATGAACAAGGTTCATTTTGGATGGCATTGACTAAACAGTCACAAGCAAGTAGAGTGTTAATGCTAAAGTGATCCTTGCTCGAGGCTATTTCCCATTTCTTTAGAGGCACATTGCACCAATATAGCATAGGTAAAAATAAAGCCATAGGGGGTAGCATGTGCCATGGAGCCATTGATAACCCTACCAATCAGCTTGATGATGAAGACATGCCAATTAATTTGCGTTCCACTTTTCAGGCACTTTATAAGAACTAGATCCATGTAATTAGAAATATGCCTTCTCTCCTATCTTGGCAATAAACACTTATTGACAAATTCAAACAAGACCTTATGCTCAGGCCTTATTTCACTTTTCTACACAGCCCTGGCTTCATTCACATCCTTAGAATCACAAAACCTCCTGGTAGTTGCAAGAGTAGTAGTGAGGGAGTCTAGGCAAGGCTGCCTTTGCATTGTATAGTCATCAATCCCTTCAAAGGTTATGTCCAGGATCTCTCCTAGTTTCTCTGCATCAAAATACACTTGAATTCCTTTCACCAAGCTACTAACCTGCCGTCCTAAACCTCAACATTTTTCATAAACACAATTAGCTCATTTATAGCTAGCCTACCCTCCATCTTAAGGACCATGTCCTTCCATCTCTGAGCAGCTAAAGCATCCACCAATCTTATCATTCATGGTTCCACAAGGTCTTTCAGTATTCTACCTTTTAAAATCTTTCTTTTGCCAAACATGGCAAGCTTGTCTTGTTCACCGTCAAAATTATCTTCTACTTCTTGTCCACTCCATTCCTCATATTCATAAATTTTTGCTTGTTTGTTTTTCACTGCAGACCTTGTCCTCTTGGCTAGTAAAGGTTCAGCGGCCTAAGATACACAGGTAGACTTCTTGGAAGAAGTCTTGGGATTTTTGGGCTTGGGGGTCGGAACCTCCACTGATGTACCCCTTTATTGATGGACCAGTTCCATCTTCTTGTCTGTAGTAGCCTTTGAGGACTCTACAACCTTCCCCTTTCCTTTATCCATTCTTTTCTTCTTACTTTCAGCTAAAGCCCTTCAGCCCTACTCTGTTTCACCCTACTTCTTGTCGATCTTCCCTTTGGTAAGGAAGTGGTAGTAGGTGTTGGGGATGAAGCCTTTCTTTTCTTAGAGGATTTGGGCGCACTAGGGGATTTTTCTGCGGTAGAGCGTCTTCTCTTTGGATCATAACTCGCCCCAACCTTTTTCAACAGGTTTGCTAGGGTTTCTTCAACTGATAAACTGGGTTCATCTCTTTGAGTACTTAAGTTAACTGACCCTTCAACAGCTTCACCAGAAACACTTTCTGTTCCATCTTCTTGTCTTTAGCAGCCTTTGAGGACTCTGCAGCCTTCCCCTTTCCTTTATCCGTTCTTTTCTTCTTACTTTCAGCTAAAGCCCTTCAGCCCTACTCTGTTTCACCCTGCTTCTTATGGATCTTCCCTTTGGTAAGGAAGTGGTAGTAGGTGTTGGGGATGAAGCCTTTATTTTCTTAGAGGATTTGGGGGCACTAGGGGATTTTTGTATGGTAGAGCGTCTTCTCTTTGGATCATAACTCGCCCCAACCTTTTACGACAGGTTTGCTAGGGTTTCTTCAACTGATAAAATAGGTTAAATCATTTTTGAACTTAAGTTAACTGACCCTTCAACAGCTTCACCAGAACCACTTCCTGTTCCATCTTATTGTCTTTAGCAGCCTTTGAGGACTCTGCAACCTCCCCTTTTCCTTTATCCATTCTTTTCTTCTTACTTCCAGCTAAAGCGCTTCAGCCCCACTCCGTTTCACCCTGCTTCTTGTGGATCTTCCCTTTGGTAAGTAAGTGGTAGTAGGTGTTGGGGATGAAGCCTTTCTTTTCTTAGAGGATTTTGGGCGCACTAGGGGATTTTTCTGTGGTAGAGTGTCTTCTCTTTGGATCATAACTCGCCCTAACCTTTTTCAACAGGTTTGCTAGGGTTTCTTCAACTGATAAACCAGGTTCATCTCTTTGTGAACTTAAGCTAACTGACCCTTCAACAGCTTCACCGAACCACTTTCCCCTAATTTCTTGTCACTTTCTTCTACAATTTCTTGTTCAACCCCACAAATAGCATGTACATATAGCCCAGTAATGGATAAAGGATAAACCACTCTTTTCCCATTTCCCCTTTCTTTACCACATGCACCCTTTTATTTTTTCAGAATTCTTTTTACCTCCACTCCTTCATAATTTAGGTAATTCAATATTTCTAATGGGTCCAACCATAACAAACCTAATTTCCAGATTTTCACACATAGGAAATTACTTTGGAAAGGGGTTCTTGAGTCCTTTCAGAGTCATAAGATCCAAGTCATTTCCCCTCACCGTCGTATTTAAATGACTCAGAATCAGAGTTAGAGTTGGAGACTGGGGTCTGGCTTGCTATTAATTTCTCATTCAATCTCTTCTTGAGACCTCCAGATGCTACAATTTTTTAGCAAGCATTTTAATCCTTCTCCGCCTGGGTTTGGGAGTAGTGCTGGGTGGAGGAGAGGGAGATGAATCAGGTGGAGTGAGTTGCAGAGGACTTCCAGGATTGTCTTGTGCGTTAGTCATAATTGCTCATTTTTAGAGAATTAGGGAGTTAGAATATTGGAGAAGAAGAAGGCAAGTGAGAGTGAAAGAAATTTGATGGTTTGGAATTATGGAGTTGGTAGAAGGAATGTTGTGTACTTAAAGAGACATTTAATGGGTAACATCAACTTTAGTAGTGGCTGATTAGAGATCTAATCAACCTCAAGTTTCAGGTTTGAATGATCAGTTTATCTTCCCTGGATTTAGGAAAGTTTTCAATTTAGAGTTCTAGGTAGACTAAACTGGTTCAAAGCTAACATAGATTTTTCTAGGAATTTACCAATTGTTGGGCTTCTGCTCATGATTTAAATATTTACATTTGTAATTTTACATAGTATAGAAAACATACCTTAACTTTCAGATGAACCCATACTGATGATCCAGGTTCTTCATTTAGAATTCTCTTGAACATGCCTCAAATTACCATAATAGAGAAAATTTTGTAATAGATTAGTGCGTCATACTAACACATGTCACAAGAGTATACTAATTAAAGTATGAAGCTGAGCAAGAATTAATCTACATATTTACACAAGTTCAAAGTTCCTAGCCATTTTTTTTCCTTTTGTGCATTCTGATCACGACCTATTAGGTGATCTTAATCATCCCTAATTCCAACATGTTCCTCTCAAAATTTTCTCAACTCAGTGCTTTAGTGAAGATGTCAACAATTTATTTATTAGTAGCACAAAATTCTATGGAGATCAATCATTTCTCATAGTTATCTCGTAAGAAGTGGTTTATAGCATCTATGTGCTTAGTCCTCTTATGATGAACAAGGTTCTTTGTCATATTTATAGTACTAGTATTATCATAGAATATAACCAGTTATAATGCCAAAGTCTATCAGATGCTGCTTAATCCATAGCAGTTCAGCAAAACAAGAGGCAACAGCAACATATTCAACCTCAGCAGTGGATAAGGCAACTGTCACGACCCCAAAACTCGATCGTGATGGCACCCAGTACATTGCTAGGCTAGCCCGACCAACTATTTATAGCACAGAGCTATCAGCTCACACTTTACCCTTTTTAAGCATAAACAATGATAATATAATGAAATAACATCCAACACATCGGGATTAGATATCCCAAAACTAGTATAAACCTCCCACCGAATCAGGAGTCATAAGTCATGAGCCTCTACAGAATACATAGCGGTGATAGTGTATACAACTGTGACTGTAAGTGCAGAATAGTCTAAGAAAAATAAAATAGACTGGAGAGTCAGGTCCTGCGGACGCTAGCAGCTACCTTGACTGTCCAAGTGAAGCTCTCCGAGCAGCTATAGACTCAGTGCTGTTGTGATGTACCTGGATCTGCACACAAGGTGCAAGGAGTAGTGTGAGTACTTCCAACTCAGTGGTAATAAGCAAGGGTAAGACAGTGAAGGTAAGAAAACCCAATATAACACTAAGCAAGGCTATACAACAATATCATGTATCAATTATCAACACGAGCAGTATCAAAACCAGCAATATCAGCTAACAGGATAACAAGTATAGCTAAATGCAATGCAATGCAATGCATGAATATGACCGCTACGGCGCATAGCCCGATCCATTTGGGTACCCGTGCTCACTGTACGGGTTCAGACTCTGGAGGGGTTACTACAGCCCAATCACAATATCATGATATGCTGCGGCACGCAGCCCGATCCACTACCAGTCAGCTATAATGCAATGCAAGCCTCACAGGCACAGAAATAGTATTTGAAAACTCTTTTTATCATTTTTCAGTAGAAAACAGTATATTAGAAATTTCAGAGTTTGGAAAACCATTTAAACAGTAATAGCTCAGGATCGGTATCAAAATAGCATGTCAACGTCATAGGAACAATAGCATTGATCCTCGCAGGATCCCAATAACTGGCTCACAGCCCAAAGATATCCACAACCATCCAAGTAGGAGGTTCATCGGCTCAATAATAGCCAACAACATAGTATAGTATTTTCAGGTCGGGCTAAGCCATAGTCCCTAATCACATTCGACCCCGCACTCACAGGAGAGTACGTGTCTCACCTCAATACAACATCACATAGTGATATACCAGGGTTTCGAACCCGCTGGTCATCACCCACACCCATTACTCACCTCGACTCGGCTAGAAGACTAGTCCGCAATGCCCATGCCATGAGAATCGGCCTCCACGAGTGTAGAATCTGATCAAAATCAATAGAAATGCATCAAAATAGGCTAAAGGGACATTATCCAATCGAAACAACTCGAATTACACCAAAAACCACAAAGTTTCCAAAAACCCGACTTTTGGTACGCTTCTCGAAAAATTACAAAAGCACATTTTCATAATCCTTATCTCGACACCAGTCCATACATATAAATTTTATCAAAATCGGACTCTGTTTGCCATTCAAATTAGTAATTTACCATATCCCACGATTAGAGCAAAAATCCCCCATTAATCCTTCCATTTTCAGTGATATAGATGAAGATTCTAGGATAAAATCGTGTATTTAGACCATAAAACTTACCTCCAATATTTTCCCGATGAAATCCCCTTCAATCCCCACTACTCGGCTCTCAAAGAACTCAAAAATGGAGGAAAAATACTAATAGCTCGCGATTGAACTGTTCTGATTTTAACCCTTCTGCCAGATATTTTAACCCTACGCGAACACGATGCCTCTCACGCGTTCGCGATGAACAAATGGTAGCAGTCCTCATTTCCTTCTACGTGATTGCGTGGACCCTGAAGCGAACGCGATACCCAGCTGAACTAACACTATGCGAATATGACCCTGGCTACTGCGATCGTGATGCAACCAAATCCTGACCTTATGCGTTCGCACCCCATACTTAGTGAACGCGAAGAGTAAAAATCCTCAGCTCTCCAGTACTCTACGCGAACGCGTGACTAATATCGCGATCGCGATGAACAAATGTCTGCTGCACTTATGACAGTAGACGTGACCCCTCATTTAGCCAAGAATGGTCTGTTTGGATCCCCAGATTCATCCCGAGGCCCCCAGAACCCTAACGAAAACCACCAACCTACTCCAAAACACCATAAGAACTTGTTCCAATCATAAAATCACACCCTTAACATGGAAATCACAAATCAAGGCGAATTCAAGCCTAAGTTTCAACTAGAACTTTCGAAACCAACATCCAATCAAAAACTTGACCAAATGATGTCCGAATGACTTGAAAATTTGCAGACATATCCAAAATCACCTAACGAAGCTACCGCAACTATCGAAATTCCATTTCGACTCCCGGATCAAAATCTCACCTATCTATCGGATTTCGCCAAAATTCCAACTTAGCCAATTCAAGCCTATTTCTACACCGGACCTCCAAATTCAATTCTGATCGCTCCCCTAAGTCACAAATCACCTCCCGGAACTAACCAAATCATCAGAATTTGATTCCGAGCCCTCTAACCACATAGTCAACTCCAAGTTGACTTTCATAAACAAGCTTCACTCAAAAAGGCTATATGCCTCGTTTTCAACCAGAATCAATCCCAATTCACTCAATAGACTCTAACACAGATATAGAAACATGAAACACATAAATGAAAGGGTAATGGGGTGGTAACTCTCGTCACGATGGGCCGGGTCGTCACATTCTCCCCCACTTAAGCAAACGCTCGTCCACTAGCGTACCCAGAGTTATACTAGAAGCAACCCAATAGCTGAATAACCTTACCAAGCATATATTCGGGGTGATACCACGTCACCCTATCTATCATAAGTCCGATAACACAATATAGCTGAATTTCCACAGTCCATCTGAACCATAGACCACATTGCACTTCCCAAAATCATATACCAAATCTGAATCCCACGTCTATACTCAGAATACACTCCTGAACCAACTGTAATAGCCCATACTCGCCACTCCGGGTGAGATCATATGATGTACCAAACAACCCAATCACTCGAGATGATGGCCTCTATTCACAACAATTTCCCACGATAACCAAATATTAACTGAAAAACCTTTTTCATTAGCTAAAGTCTTATTCCAACACCTTCGTATACTGCCCACGGCAACTGAACACGTGATCTATTGATTTCATCTCTCAGGTCAACCATTCACGAATCTATTTCCCTTTTAACTGATACCACAATAGATTTCGGAGCCACGCCTCGATATTACCTTTCTAGCCAGCTGAAATCAGATATGCTCGCACTCATTAATGACTTCAATGATCATTGTGATTATAGCATACCACACTTGTGATATGACACCTCAACACCGGCCTAAGCTACGACGAGCACAACACAGGCTCCAATAAGAAACGTCTGAAGATACTCAAATCATGACAACTAACTCAAACAAAAGAGTCGTAATTCAATTCCTCCGTACCATCATAACATAGAACTACGATCCCGTCTCGCATTATATGAATAGAGTACCTAAATTCTCATCGAAAGGTCATAACATCATGTGGCATTGCCACGACTCATGATTCTATCCAAACACTATTACTCATGAAGCACCTCAAGTCACCATGCTCAAAATTGTCAGCCAGCACAGATCAAGATCTGAACCCAAGCGATCAGTCTCACCCACGGTGAAACAATTAATATATGCTATCAAATCTTGTAAGGACACAACCGATGCGCCATTCGCCGAGCGACACCCAACACTAACTTTCCTCAGAGACTAGGAAGTATTGTATACAAGGTAACATATAGAAAACTATTCTCCACATTATTCTATTGCGGCGTGCAACCCGCTCCAACGACATACCCATGGCGGCGTGCCACCCGATCCAAATAACCCGTGGCGGCGTGCCACCCGATCCACGCATAAATCTCGCAAAAAAGAAATGTATAACGAGTCGAACTTTCTCATTATAGCAATATATATATAGCCTCAAGCTCGGCCACAAGAAACGCATCCTACAAAGTTCCTCAATACCGGAACTGAATCAATGGTAGAAACCTCTACACTGATATCCGCCACGAAGACCCAACTGACAAAGCAATACCTACCAGTCGTCCACTTGTCTTGGGGTACAACTACCCTACCGGAACATAATCTGATGCACTCCGCTACTCAATTTGTGGCATTTTCCAACATAGTCCATATCACATTAGTCTAGACAACCTGACATATGACAACCAGTCTGCAATTAAGTATCATAACCCAAATTCATCATATCAAGAAAAGAGAGAGCCACTAGGGCTTCCAATTTCCAATAATCGCTAAACGGTGCAGATACACACGATATACAACCACTGCATAGGCGGATTACGAGAGCTTCTAGTCTCTAACACCTATATAACACATGAATCACTATGCCTGATTCCACACTCCACTGTACGAATACATAACACACATGAAGCATTCGTGCATACCATGAAAGCCATTCAGAAATTTCCCTATGCCATCAACAACTAAATCATCACAGTCGATCCAACAAGAGAATACCACCATACCACTAGATATTATCAGTTTACACTGCCTTGTCCTTTTTGACCATATACCCTGCCAAATCACTAGAATAGCAGTGCCATTTTTCCTTAATCACCAGAAAGATCGATTCTTAAATCACCTGCAGCTGCTCGCGCTGCTCAAGAATTTTAATGACTTCCCATATATTATGAACTGATCTCGAAACCTTGAACATGCCATTATCAACTTTCCATAACACATCGCATATACCATACCACACTAAGATAACATGGAAACTTTTATCCCTTTCCTACGCCGCAAACATCGACGCACTCAACTAGTCAAGGACTTTCATGATCCCATATAGAAGAAAACTCATTACACATTCCAAGATTCGCATACCAACAGTAAATACACTCATTTTCAAACCATGGTAAAACACATCACAAACTCTTTCTTCCAATTCATTGCATAAGTTTAACTACCAGGACTGAGTCCTTCTACCCACATCGAGCAACGCAACTGCCAGCACTCAAGAGCTTTGTTGCAAAATATCTGCAAGACTCATTATTTCAAACACATACCAGGAATTAAGCGTATCCTTATCATACCGTTTAGTTTATTAACAAGTTGTTCCATTTACCCAGTTTCCTTTCTGATTCATTTTTAATTTAATATTAGCCTTTATTGTAGCACCACAATACCTCAACTCATGTTACCACACGAGACTCGTATATAAGACCACACGGTCTAAAACCCATAGGCCACTGAATACTCTCTCAATGTTTCCCAGAAGTACCACATTCTACAATACTTTATTTTGAAAAACTTCCTATGATTTTGAATTCGTTATCATTACCTTCCAATACAGATACATAGAATCCCATCATTCACATAATATAACACAAGTCTTGATCTCTTCTAACAAAACTACCATCTTTAGCCACATACACAATCTTAAGACACCTGACTATTACAAGCAAAATATTGAACACCGCAAAACCATTCTCGGACGTCATTCACCCTTATTCAGCTGTAATTCAACTGTCTTATTGAATAAAACCACTCGTTCCTTGTTAGAACTCTGCCACCACAGAACATGATAACATATAGATATAATTAGATATCTTTCTTTTCTATACACCGAACATTCTTTACCAACAGCAGTTCAAAACATCCTAGTATTTCTTCACATATACGAAGCACCATAACCTTTATCAGAATTTTCCCAACATACTTAGAGTCAGAACCAACATAGCACACAACAGTGCAATCAGTTAAGCAATAACAACCTCCCCAACTTGGCTCGGAGGCATACATCAAAGCACTTTTAGCCACTCATAGCATTCTTACTCAAATGATGCAACAATGTTATAGTGAGATTAAACTCAAGTCATTTACAAGCTTTGGCGGAGACTCGAATCATCAGAAATCTTAACTTTTGCAATTCTTGTATTCATTCACACACAATAGTTAAGCATATTCTTTAGGTGACAAAATCTTTTCTAAGTCTCAAATTTTCCAAACATTTTGACAGAGTTTCCTTTGTAATTTGACCTATCCACCTCAGAGAATCACCAAAACCATCCTAACAATACATTCGCAACTCGACAAGACATCACAATGCATATCAATAACATTAGTCTCAATACTATACGAATCATATTATCAAAATTGATACATGAATATGCGCTGCACTTGCTCGAATAATAACACATATCAAATACCTTTCAATTTCACATAAGAATTAACCCACCTACTTCGCCTCAATCTAGCATTTCAGTACAATACCTTCCACCAGGATACACATAGCATAATCACTTTAGTCTTCCTGAGTCTGAACTCGTTCTACTACACGTAAGGCACTTTACCTTCCAACTAATAGATGTGATAAATATTCACCATGCCCATAGCTCAGGGCTACACAACAGATTACAATAAGAGTTGAACAACTAACAGCTCATCCATTATCAAGCTTCCATTTCCACAATCAGAGGCAATACCGATCATATAAGTTTCATATTACCAGCTCAAAAGAATCAGCACCTTGATGCTCAAGTCATAGACAAGGTCCAGCCTCAAGTCCTCCCGACTGGCCCAACATGAACTCACAAAGATTATATCTCGCCCCTTGTCGTGGAATCGCAAGCCATCAAGACAATTATATTACTGAGCGCTCGATGCTTACACAGATATGTGAAAGGAATTTCAAAAATGTGGAAGGAATTTCAAAAATTATATCTCAAACTGAATTCCACGAAATGTGAAGTATTTCCTAAAGGTTTGCAGCCTCCCGAGGATAAATACAAGCGTCCCCATACCAATCCACGAGACTCTACCAACCGGCTCAAGACTCATGAGGCCTAGTAACCTAGGCTCTGATACCAACTTGTCACGACCCCAAAACCCGGTTGTGATGGCGCCCAGCACATTGCTAGGCCAGCCCGACAAACTATTTATAACACAGAGCTATCAGCTCACACTTTACCCTTTTTAAGCATAAACAATGATAATATAATGAAATAACATCCAGCACATCGGGATTAGATATCCCAAAACTAGTATAAACCTCCCACCGAATGAGGAGTCATGTCATGAGCCTCTATAGAATACATAGCGGTGATAGTGTATACAACTGTAACTATAAGTGCAGAATAGTCTAAGAAAAATAAAATAAACTGGAGAGTCAGATCCTGCGGACGCTAGTAGCTACCTTGACTGTCCAAGTGAAGCTCTCCGATCAGCTATAGACTCAGCTCTACTGTGATGTATCTTGATCTGCACGAAAGGTGCAAGGAGTAGTGTGAGTACTTCGAACTTAGTGGTAATAAGCAAGGGTAAGACAACGAAGGTTAGAAAACCCAATACAACACTAAGCAAAGGCTATACAACAATATCTTGTATCAGTTATCAGCATGAGCAGTATTAGAACCAGCAATATCAGCTAACAGGATAACAAGTATAGCTAAATACAATGCAATGCACGAATATAACCGCTACGGCGCGTAGCCCGATCCATTTGGGTACACGTGCTCACTATGGGGGTTCAGACTCTGGAAGGACTGCTACAACCCAAGCAAAATATCATGATATGCTACGGTGCGCAGCCCGATCCACTACCAGTCAGCTATAATGCAATGCAAGCCTCACACGCACAGAAATTGTATTTGAAATCTCTTTTTATTATTTTTAGTAGAAAACAGTGTCTTAGAAATTCCAGAATTTGAAAAACCATTTTAGACAGTAATAGCTCAGGACTGGCATCAAAATAACATGTCAATATCATAGAAACAATAGCAACGATCCTTGCATTCAACCCCTGAGCCGGATTATCTGATTAGCTTCGAAGCTCGACCTCAATTTGAGGTCAAAATCCCAATTTTAACAAAATCCCCAATTCAAACAAATTCCTAATTTCTACCATTAAATATCATAGAAAAAAGGTTATAAATCAATGGGTGTTGATGAAAATGGAAGAAAACGAGTTAAAATATACTAACCTATGAAGTGGGGATGAAACTCATCTTCAAAATTGCTTTTAGGCCGAGCTCTAATGTGAAGATGGTCAAAAATGGGTTAAATCCCGATTTGTAGAAGTTTTAAAGGTTGAGCGTCATGTGTATAACGCATTCGCGAGACACGTGACGCGATCATGAAGCAATAGCAGCCAAAGGCCTTCGTCTTTGCGAAGTCTTAATCCCACCTGCCTTCGCGTTCGTGGTCCTGATGTCGCGTTCGTGAAGAGTAACGGCTAAACTCCCCTCCCAGGCCCTATAACCCTATGCATTCACGTGAGGCTGGTCGCGTTCGCGAAGGGTAAACCCCCGGTGCTCCGTGTTTGCAACCAAGCCATCATGTTCGCGATGAAGAAGTTCCACCCCTATCCTAGTTTCCTCTTCGCGGTCGCAGGAATCCCTTCACGATCGCGAAGTACAAAGTGACACAAACCTGCAACTATCTAAGTTATAAAGTTGATTTGTAGCCTATCAGAAATTCCCCTAAGCCCCTGGGCTCCAAACCATACATGCACACGGATTTAATAACATCATACGAACTTGCTCGCGCGACCTCAATGCTAAAGTAACACCTAGAAATCGAATCATACATCAACATGAATAATTTTTTTAAAGAAACTTAAGAACTTCCAAATTTACAACCGAGCGCCCGAATCACGTCAAATCAACTTCGTTTTGTACCAAATTTTGCAGACAAGTCATAAAATAGTGAAATGAACCTATACCAAGTTCATGAATTGAAATTCGAATGCGGTAGCAACAAATTCAACCTACGGTCAAACTTATGAAATCTTTAAACATTCAAATAACTAATTTTCAATAAATCACGTTAAATTAAGTTAGGGACTTCCAAATTTTATTACGGGCATACGCCCAAGTCCCAAATCACGATACGAATCAACTGGGATCATCAAAATGCTGATCCAGGTCCATTTACATAAAATATTTACCTTAGTCAACTTAAATCATTTCTCAGGCTAAATTTTACATTTTCTTAAGTTTTTTCACATAATATTTTTCAGAAATAGACACGAACTGCTCACTAATCGAGAAATGCTAAAACTCAAAGTGTGATGACCCAGCCCATCGTCACGTGAGTTACCACCCCATTACCCCCTTATTGTGTTGTTTCATGTTTCAATATCGGTATTAGAGTTGATCGGATAGAGTTTGGTTGATTCTGGATGAAAGTGAGGCAATTAGCCTCTTAGAAGGAATGATGTTGTAGAAAAGTCAACCGGAAGTTGACTATATGGTTGGAGGGATCGGATGTGAATTCTGGTGGTTTGGTTAGCTTTGAGATATGATTTGTGACTTAGGAGTGCGATCGGAATCGAATTTGGAGGTTCGGCGTAGAATTAGGCTTGAATTGGCGAAGTTGGAATTTTGGCGAATTCCAACTGGTAGGTGAGAGTTTGATCCGAGGGTCGAAATGGAATTTTGAGGGTTGTAGTAGCTTCTTTAGGTAATTTTGGATATTTCTGCAAATCTTCAGGTCATTCGGACATTGTTTAGTCGTTTTTTTATTGAATGCGTATTTCGGAAGTTTTGATGAAAATAAGGCTTGAATCCGATGTAATTTATTGGTTTTAGCATTGTTTGGCGTGTTTTGAGGATTGGAACTAATTTTATAAGGTTATTGAATATATTGGTGCTTTTGATTGAGGCCTTGAGGTGATTCGAATGGCTAAACGAGAATTTTTGAAGCTTGCATCAGGTCTGACATTTTGGGCTCCTGGTATTTCCACATCTGCCGAAAAAGGACCACAGGAGCGGTTTTGCAAATGTGGCTATTTTGTCACAAAAGCGATCCTAAAGAAGGCTGGCATTTTTCGTATAAGCGGAAGTTTTTCCGCAAAAGAGGACACCGCATATGTGGTAAGCGATCGCAGAAGCAGTCATAGGGATATTGTAGAGACCGCAGAAGAGGTCAATGGGATCGCAGAGACGGCGACCGCATAAGAAGTTTAAGACTGCAAAAGCAGCCCCAGTGGGTTTATGTAAAACCGCAGAAGTACTATAATGACCGCAGAAGCGATCCCGAAAAAACGATAGCGGGACCGTCGATAACGTCCATTTCCACCGCTAAAAAGCAATAGACACGGTCGTATGCAATATATTTACCCAACTATGAGTCGGGGTCGAATCCCACAGAGAACAATATGTAGGCGATTAGGAATGCAAGAAAATTATCGCTAGTCGCGCTAAGCCAAACACTTAAGATTTTGGGTTTTGGAAAATGTTTATATCTAAATGCGGAAATGTAAACTAACCTAGAAAGCGAATAAAATGATCAATGGCTACAAGTATGAATGCATCGGGAATTACACTCAAGTAACGATCCAATGTATTTCATGATTTTACAAATATGAGTGAGTTTATGTTAATTAGCCACGGATAATAATTCTTAATTAGCTTCTTCCGAAGACTAACAAGACTTCCTAATTGAATTATCCCTAATCACAATTAGAAGATTAAGCACACCTGATAGGCAACAAGTAGTCAATCCTATCCCTAGGTTGAATCTATAAAGTGAGGATTAACGCCTCAAGTTCTTGTTAATTAATCTTTCCCAACTTCGAATTATCTTTCCCAAAATTAATTCAAAGTAAATGGGCGAGTCCTAGAGTTAGCTAATCTCTTTGGAAACATTGAAGAACAATAATAATTAAAGTAACAATAACTCAATTCATAAATATATAAAAATCATTCAATACATAAGCACAACAAGGTATTTAATCCACACTTTAAATATGAATATTCCCATAAACAAGATTCAAGTGCTGGAAATAAATACTACACACTTAGATATACAATACAAAGCAAGGAAATGAAGAAATAAACATAAATGGGTAAGAAATCCTTAACCACAAGCTTTAATCTTCAAGACCCAAGTGTGTGTGCAAAACCCTAGCCTTCTCTCTAAGCCAAAGAGTAAAAATATGTCCAAGAGTGTAGAAAAATTAATGAGAAATCCAGAGAGATCCCTACAAAATGATTTGGGGATCAATAGGTGTGAAATTCCATAATAGCCCATGACTGAAGCTCGTACTTCGCAATTGCGAACAAAGTTCGCAATTACCAAATATGCCCAGATAAGCCTATGTTCGCAATTCCCAACAAAACTTCGCATTTGCGAAGTTGCCCTTTAGTACACAGTGTTCGCAATTGCGAACATATTCTCGCATTTGCGAAGCTTCCCCTTTTACTGCACAGTTCGCATTTGCGAACTATCCTTCGCAATTGCGAAGAATTCCAATCCCTGCTTAATTTCGCAATTGCGAACAGTTCTTCGCAATTACGAAGGTATCCTCTTTAAGCCTGTCTTCGCATTTACCATGAATGCTTCGCATTTGCGAAGCATGAATACACTGCCCAGATTTTCTTCTCTTTTTGGCTTCTTTTACCTTGTTTTCACTTGGTTTCTTCACCATTACTTCTAAATCACATTCAATCCTGTAGAATAGAAGTAAATAACATTAAATACATGATTTTATCACTTCAAACATAGCAAATGTCGACATTTAAAGGCAAGGTAAGTTGGTATTTTACCAACTTATCACACCCCCAAACTTGAACTATTGCTTGTCCTCAAGCAATGGAAACGATAAAATCTCCTCACAAGTGACTAAATCAACCTCATATCCTCAACACACCAAGCCAATTAAAAAGAAAGTCTACTTTAATTACAAAAACATGACTTCGATTGGTACCAACAATTAATCCAAAGCATATGAATTATTGAGCATTTCACATAAACTTCATTATACTTCCATTGCTCAAACACTAATGCAAATCAAAGTAGCAACCAAGTCATGACACTAAAGCTTCAAAATTTTCCTCTATATCACAATCAACTTTCTTTAATCATTCTTATCAATTGAAAATGAGATTAGATTCACAACTAAATTTTCATGTGCCCTTACCTTCAAGAGAGGATCCCACACTCATAAATCTCAATTTAAATTAAAAATGGGATATCAAATGGAAAGAATTAACTCACTCTCAAAAAGATGTTCAAATGCATACAAGTAGTACCATAGGCTTGCCCTTTATGTATTCCTCCACTAATGTAGACAATTTAATTCAAAATCAATTAGGACTTAAAAGGTTGTAGTTTAGGCATTTGGTTAAGATAAGACAAAATTTTGGTTAAAGTGACTTAGAACTTCCCAAAGCACTACAATATCAAAATTAAATTCCACTTCCTTCAAAGATATTTTCCACCCTTGTTTCACTTTTCAATCCACACCTAATCTTTTATTCACAACTTTTATCAATATAATATATATATATATATATATATATATATATATATATATATATATATATATATATATTTCTTTTCACAATCCAATTAACCAATTCTTTTACATACCTTTCACCTTCTCAAATCAATTCCATATCACAACTTTCCCAACTTTCACCCCCAAACTTAGGCTTTTAGCCTACATAAACACTTTCAATGTACTTTAGGGAAGTAGGGTGCCAAAAGATATATCATTTAGGAACAAATGGTTTAAGCATGTAACATGGTTGCCAAAGAATAAGGTTAAAGGCTCAAAATTGGTTGACTAGGGAAAATATTTAAGGGTAGGAAATATAAAATATACTAACGATCCAAGGAAAGCCTAATATCATTTTTTTTAAATTAAGTTAGTCTATAATTTCGCCTCAAAACACATTCCGGGCAAGTTCTAGACCACAAGTACTACAAAAGAACCTACAAATAAATCTCACCACACCGGCACATGAAAACTCAAATGGAATACAAATCCAAAATCCAATTAACACAAATGACTTAAGAAGGTTATATAGCATACAAGAAGCTATTTAGTGAATTAAAGAGCCAAAAATTGAATCTAAAAGGTCATGACATTTTCTTACTTCAATTCTTATCTTTTTCACCAACCAAATATTCATATGTATTGGTTTAAAATATGTTGGTACCAAGCAAGTCACATTTTTATAAATGGGCACCAATTTCAACTCAAACCATTTATTTACCCAAATTAACAAAAACTAAATCTAACCACAAAACTAACTCTCTATAATTTATTTCTATAATTACCCGGTTCAAGAAAAGAAAAAAAAATATTGCATCCTTGGAAAAAGAACCGTGGTATAAAGAAAACCAAGGATATGGCCACTAATATCAAATATAACAAAATAAAAAAAAATATGGAAAAAGAAAATAAACAACAAAAACAATGAAAAAGCTAATGAACATCACATACTAAACATAATATTTTCATTATACTAATACCACACATGATAAAAAAAATAATAGTACTAGTCTGCCAAATATCCAAAAAACTAAAAAATAACTATAGCATTTCTACAAGAAGCTACCCCCAACAATAGATATTGCATTGTCCCCAATGCAACTAAACATGATATAATAAAAGATGGTTGAAAGTGCTCCCTGTATTATGCATCAACTGCTCTCATCACTCTCTGTCTCGGACTCATCATCCTCTTCTTCTTCTTCAGGCCACTCTGCTGGAATATCATCAGGATCCACAACTCTGCTCGATGGTGGAAGGTCCTGAGGCTTAAGGACTTTCCATATGCCCTTCACACCTTTCCACATGCGAGTAAAGAATTTATCCCTCTTCTTCTCCCGCTTCACCATTTTAGTGTGTGACTCTTCCAATTTGGTATGAGAAGTACTCAGCTCACCATGCTTCTTTGCCAACTCCGTGTATGCTTTTTCCAAAGCCTTGAGGTGATCTCCCTGTTTCCTTTGATCGTCAATGTATTTCTGGAATTCTTTCTTGGAAATATTAACAGATCCCTCAGATGTCTCCCCAGGTCCCTGAGGAAGGCCAGAAACAAGCTCCCGAATAACTCTCATTTCTTCGCTAATCACAGCAAATGGTCCTCCAGCTAATGAAGATGGCATACTACTCTGATAGGATGAAACTAATTTCCTTTTCTTCTGCTTCACTGCTCCTCCATCTCCCCTTTTCTTCAATGGATGTATGGGCTTCCCAGGATCTACCCAATTGTCCCCAGGAGCTTCCTCCACCACAGCAAGCTGACATAATTCAGTGATAAGTGATGGAAATATCAGAGAAGGGCTGTTTTGAAGCTGGTACTCTCTCAGTTCATTGATGAAGATCTTGCCCACATTGACTTGGATGTCATCGAGAATGCAAGCTATCATTTGAGCTCGAGTAACGGGGATGTTCCAAATGTTTGACACCGGTGAGATGCGACTGCATATAATGGCCAGCCATATCTTCGCCTCCGCGGTGAATTCTTTTGAGGTGATCCCTCTTTTTCAGTGGCCCATGGAACATCTGCACCCGGACAAAGTTTTGACATTAGCCATTCTCCTGAAGCACAATCTTTCTCTTTGAATGGACCCATGTCATGGTTTTGCAAATGATAGAAAGCATTTATATCTTCAGCTCCGAATCGTACTACCTTGCCTCGAATTCTCATCTGTGGCTTCTTCAACCTGATAGCCGGGAGATTTGCGTAAAATTCCCTCACCCATTGTTCATTTGCTCGGCAAGGTTCGGGGGCAAAACAGTTCCATCCCATTGCTACCAGCCTTCGATGGAATTCTGGAAGGCGTTCCTGGACATTTTCCATCTCTATGCCACTCTCCGGGAGTAACTTCTTTGAAATCAGCTCAGCATAGTATCTTTCTTGGCATTCTACTGATAGAAATCGATGTTGATCAAATGCCTGCTCCTCCTCCACCGGGTTGTCACTTGAGGATCCTTCGAAATTTTCACTCATTGTTGAATTATAGTACCTGTCACAAGTGGCAAAAGTGAAAACATGCCATGGCGATGAAGAATGGTGCAAAATGAAGTAAACATGCCAAAATAATGATCAGACAGTCAAAACTCAACCCTTAGAAAAAGTTCCAGAATTTTAAAAATTTGAAATGCTGGCTGCAGATGTCGCAATTCCCATACTTTCTTCGCAATTGCGAAGAAAGTAGGGCTGGGAATTGCGAAGGTTTTGTCGCAAATGCGAACGAAACAGGACTGGGATTTTTCGCAATTGCGACTTTTACTTCGCAAATGCGAAGTCATACGCAACCTCAGTTTCTCGCAATTGCGAAATTTCTTCGCAAATGCGAAGTCATCAGCAATCCCCACCTTTCGCAATTGCGAAAATTACTTCGCAAATGCGAAGTATCGTCAACATCCAGTGTTCGTTTCACAGAACAATTTTCTTCGGCATAAATTTTTTTTTTTTTCAATTCAAACATTTTAATTGAACCCAACCATAAACAACATCATATCTCATGTATTTTACTTCATATACAACTACAAATCGAAAATTTCGATGGTTTTGGCCACGAATTTCATTCGTGTTTTACATCGAACACATTAAAAGCGCATAATGTTTCACATATATTTGGGTACTCAAACTTCCCCAAACTTTGCCATGAATGAACACATTCACTCTCAACCAAACCTCACCCAGAAATCAAAATGAATTTCAATTTTTTTTTACAAATTGGGGTTAAGAACAATTTCTAACTATTTTGATTTTTAGGGTACCATAATACCAACAAAAGCCACAAGAAATTTGAAGATGAAGAAGAAGTAAGCATAAAGATTACACTTTCATACCTGATTCTCTTCAAAGGGGAATGAAATTTGATGGATTTTCAGTAGTCAGAGAGAGAGAAACCTTTGGAGTATTTTATGAAATTGTGTTTTAAAAATAAAATGAGCCCCAGTCGACTTTTACACTGCAGATGTCGCAATTGCGACTTTTCCTTCGCAATTGCGAAGATAGCTATTTTGCCTTTCGTCGCAAATGCGAGCATCTGTTCGCAAATGCGAACTCTGCTCTGTATTTTCCAAACAGCTACTGGTTTGTGACTGTCCGGATACCTCGACCTGCTCAAATCAACTCCAAAAAATCTGAAACTTGGCAGATTAGTTAAAAACATTATTCTAAGATATTACAAAAAAGAAATTTTCAAAAATGATGAAAAATTTTGAAAAACGACTAAAAATTTTGAAAACGATGGGTTGCCTCCCACCAAGCGCCGCATTTAATGTCGTGGCACGACACAAACAACATTACCACTTTTCTCGCCACTTGGATGATATGAATTGGGCCCCTAGCTTGGAATCAAGCTTATGACCACGAGCGATGGGGGTGGTAATTGGATGTTCGAGCCAATGCTTAAAATTTTCATTTTGCACTTCTTGGCTTTCAAGTGAGGAATGTCGTTTTGATTTCTTGCCTCATCAAACTGTAAAATGTATGGCCAAAGTTGTTCCTCCTCGCATTCCTTCATTGATTCATGTGGTTCAACTCCCGTGTCACCACACAATTTCAAGGTTGAAAAATGTTTGGAATGTGACTTTAAGCCCACACTTTGCAATTCTTCTATGTTGACATTCTCTTTTTCCCCCGGATTAGAGTCAACAACAACCACATTAGAATTTACACCGGTTGACTCCAATTCCATGTTTTTGCCGGCATCAACAACACTTATTGAGTTGCTTGGCGGATGTTCATCCATTTGTAAGTGCAATCCTTGGAGTTCAAAATCATTTTGGAGACTAGTCTCCAAGAGATGTTCCAAGGCATTTTGCTCCTTGTTTCCTTCTTCAAGTAGACACTCAAACATGAGTTTGAACTCTCCACTTTGGCCATGCTCCACTTCTTCCAATTCCATAGCCCTATAATTCTTGCCAAAACGAGTAGAATCATCATAGTGGGGGCTTGGGGAAGGGATTAACAAATAAGCACAATCATCCCAATGACCATTTTGGAAACCACACTTATCACAAATACTCCACTCATGGGTTTGGAATTGTGCGCACAATCCACCCCCGGGAGAATTTAAATAATTTTGCCACGAGTGCGGTCCTCCACAATAAGGACAAGGATCATCAAAATATGAACAACTACCATTCGACCCATTTTTGTTATATGATGCCATTTTTCAAAATTAAGAAAATATAGACCCAAAGTACGAAAAATAATTACACAAATATTCACAAGTTTGGACCAAAGCACTTTCGCTTACTTCTCAAACAACCTAAATTACGCCAAATTGTTCCCCGACAATGGCGCCATTTTTGATAACGTCCATTTCCACCGCTAAAAAGCAATAGACACGGTCGTATGCAATATATTTACCCAACTATGAGTCGGGGTCGAATCCCACAAAGAACAATATGTAGGCGATTAGGAATGCAAGAAAATTATCGCTAGTCGCGCTAAGCCAAACACTTAAGATTTTGGGTTTTGGAAAATGTTTATATCTGAATGCGGAAATGTAAACTAACCTAGAAAGCGAATAAAATGATCAATGGCTACAAGTATGAATGCATCGGGAATTACACTCAAGTAACGATCCAATGTATTTCATGATTTTACAAATATGAGTGAGTTTATGTTAATTAGCCACGGATAATAATTCTTAATTAGCTTCTTCCGAAGACTAACAAGACTTCCTAATTGAATTATCCCTAATCACAATTAGAAGATTAAGCACACCCGATAGGCTACAAGTAGTCAATCCTATCCCTAGGTTGAATCTATAAAGTGAGGATTAACGCCTCAAGTTCTTGTTAATTAATCTTTCCCAACTTCGAATTATCTTTCCCAAAATTAATTCAAAGTAAATGGGCGAGTCCTAGAGTTAGCTAATCTCTTTGGAAACATTGAAGAACAATAATAATTAAAGTAACAATAACTCAATTCATAAATATATAAAAATCATTCAATACATAAGCACAACAAGGTATTTAATCCACACTTTAAATATGAATATTCCCATAAACAAGATTCAAGTGCTGGAAATAAATACTACACACTTAGATATACAATACAAAGCAAGGAAATGAAGAAATAAACATAAATGGGTAAGAAATCCTTAACCACAAGCTTTAATCTTCAAGACCCAAGTGTGTGTGCAAAACCCTAGCCTTCTCTCTAAGCCAAAGAGTAAAAATATGTCCAAGAGTGTAGAAAAATTAATGAGAAATCCAGAGAGATCCCTACAAAATGATTTGGGGATCAATAGGTGTGAAATTCCATAATAGCCCATGACTGAAGCTCGTACTTCGCAATTGCGAACAAAGTTCGCAATTACCAAATATGCCCAGATAAGCCTATGTTCGCAATTCCCAACAAAACTTCGCATTTGCGAAGTTGCCCTTTAGTACACAGTGTTCGCAATTGCGAACATATTCTCGCATTTGCGAAGCTTCTCCTTTTACTGCACATTTCGCATTTGCGAACTATCCTTCGCAATTGCGAAGAATTCCAATCCCTGTTAATGTCGCAATTGCGAACAATTCATCGCAATTGCGAAGGTATCCTCTTTATGCCTGTCTTCGCATTTACCATGAATGCTTTGCATTTGCGAAGCATGAATACACTGCCCAGATTTTCTTCTCTTTTTGGCTTCTTTTACCTTGTTTTCACTTGGTTTCTTCACCATTACTTCTAAATCACATTCAATCATGTAGAATAGAAGTAAATAACATTAAATACATGATTTTATCACTTCAAACATAGCAAATGTCGACATTTAAAGGCAAGGTAAGTTGGTATTTTACCAACTTATCACACCCCCAAAAGCGAAAAATGCAGAAGGGTTTAGTGAAATAGTGTCTTCGAATTTCAAAAGTTTGAAACATTTTGGGACTTCGGGAAGAAGAAATTTTGGGCGATTTGGAGAGATTTCGAAGGAGATTCCATCAGGTATGAATTTGTAGCCTCGAATAGTGTTGTTATAGTATAAAAACAAGGATTAAACACTAAAAATTTAAGGAATAAAAGGGTAAAAATGGAGGTTAGGGCTTGAAGCCTAAGAGAGTTTAAATTGATGATTTGAAGGGTCAAATGGACTCATTCTTGAGTATTTTATATGGACGGACTCATGGTGAGACGAGGATTTCGAAGTGGTGAATTTAATAATTTTTTGAGAAGTGGGCCTGGGGCTCGAGTTTTGCCAACTTCGTAGTTTTTGTTGTTTCTCGAGTCTTTTCGATTGAGTTATGGTTTATTGGTCTATAGTGACGTATCCTTTATGGTTTTGATCAGATTCTATACGCGAGGAGGTAGATTCGAGAGAAGGCTTAGCGAGTAGATTATCGGCCGGCTTGAGGTGAGTAATACTTGTGAATGATATTTCGAGGGTTTAAAACCCCGATTTGCACATCTTAGTGTTGTATTGAGGTGACTTACACGCTGGACCTAAGCGTGGGGTAGAACACTGTTGGGGATCGTGACTTGATCCGTCCCGGTTGTTGATTTTTACCACGTATTTGTAAATGATTTGTTGTTATCATTATGACTTAGGCTCATTGCCATACTTGGGGCTTAGTGTTGATTGTTTGAACTCTTTATGAACTATCATCACTGTTTCCCTCACTATTTGAAATATTATTTGAACTCAGTCCATGTGATTAACATTGTTTCATGAACTCAGCTATATTTTACTCAAACTTAGAGTTTTAACTGATATTTGATCTATTGTTTGAGCTGAGTATTATTGTTTTATTGATGCCCAAGGGGCTTTTGACTATTTTTGGACTGATTGAAGCTGATGGCCATATGTGAGGGGCATAAGGAGTAATGCGAGGAGGCTTTCAGGCCTCGAGTGTTATGTGAGGAGGCTCTCAGGCCTCGAGTTTTATGTGAGGAGGCTTTTAGGCGTTGAGTGTATTGTGAGCAGGCCTTCAGGCCTCATATTGATAAAATTTGGGCTTTTAGGCCTTATTGATAACGCTTGGGCTGTAGGATCCCCTTTCGAGTCTGCACACCCACAGTGAGCGTGGGGTACCCCTTCGAAATGGACAGTGGTAATAATGACACTGTCATACGTGTTTCGGTCAGGTAACAATGACTGACCAGTCAGGTAACAATGACTGACTAGTGGTAACAATGATACTGAAACACATTTTGGTCAGGTAATAATGGCTTATCGGTCCGCTAACAATGACTAACCCTACTTGTGTATTCTTCTATATTTGATTCCTTTCAAGAGAATGTCTTGCTATGTTTTCATGGACTTTTACTGTTTAATTGGTTTACTGCTTGACATAGCATTATCTGTGCCCTTTTGGGATTATATACTCTCAGTTGTTATTCATTTTTATTACCATTGAGTTGGAAGTACTCACTTTACTCCATGCACCATGTGTGAAGATCCAGGTCCTTCTTCACAGGCTGAGTAGACATTTCAGTGATTAGCAGGCTTGCTTATTCGGGAGAGTTGACGTAGCTGCATGGCGTTCGCAACCGTTGACTCTTCCTCCTATCCTTGTATTTTATATTCTACACTTTCAGACATTTAGATAGATTATGTAGTAGGATATTATTGTATTTTGTAGAGGTTCATATTCATGACAGCGGGTCCAGGGTTGTGTTATATGTTATGTTTTGATTAATGGTTAGGCTTGCCTAGTAGTGTGTTGGGCGCCATCACGATCAGGTTTGGGGTCGTGACAAGTTGGTATTAGAGCCTAGGTTACTTGGTCTCGCGAATCATGAGCTGATTTAGTATAGTCTCGCGGATCAGTACAGAGACATCTGTATTTATCCTCGAGAGATTGTAGAACCTTTAGGAAAACTTCAAATTCTTGAAATTCTTATTGTGTGACTCTGTTGTTCCGAGAACTAAACTTCTGTATTTTATTCTCTCACAAATGGCGAGAACTCGTGCTATCGGACGTGATGGATGACCACCATTGCCACCCACTAGAGGCGGTGGATGCGGCAGTGTTCGTGGTCGAGGAAGAGCAGTAGGGGCAGCACCAGTGGACCCACCAGTTGCCCCCATTCAGGATCAGCCTCTAGATTTGGTGGTTCCAGCAGCACCTGCTCAGGCAGCAGTTGTGCCTATTATGATTTCAGGTCTTCAAGAGGCCCTAGCTTAGATTTTACCGATTTGCACGGGCCTGGCTCAGGTAGTCTCGACCACTACTACCGTAGCTACATCTCAGACCGAGGGTGATCATCAAACCCACGCAGCTTGCACTCTTGAGCATATAGTGTAGGCTATATAGACACCGGAGGCCCCACCAATCCAGCTAGTTGCCCTAGTCCAGCCAGTGGCTCAAGTTTAATCGGTTGCCCTAGTTCAGGGTGATGGGATTCCAGTGATACCACACGATGAGCATCGTCGTTTGGAGAGGTTCATCAGGCTTTCACCACGGGTATTCAGTGGTACTCCAGGCGAGGATGCCAATGGTTTTCTCGACAAGTGTCAACGTATGCTTCGAACAGCAGGGATCTTAGAGTCGAGGAGCGGGGTATCATTTACTACCTTTCAGTTCTCAAGAGCAGCCTTTACTTGGTGGGAGGCATATGAGCATCGTAGGTCAGTAGGTGAAGCACCATTGACATGGCAAGAGTTCTCTACTATTTTTCTTGAGAAGTGGGTACCACGGTCGCAGAGAGAGGAGCTGCGTAGGCAGTTTGAGTGGCTTTGTTAGGGAGATGTGTCCGTGATGCAGTATAAGGTAAGATTCTCAGAGTTAGCTTGTTATGCTCCATGGATGGTTTCGATTGATCAGGAGAGGATCTGGCAATTTGTGGACGCGCTCATTTATCTCATATGTATTCTGATGACTCGAGAGAGGGTCCTGAGCCACACCTTTGAGGATGTAGTGGATATGGATCGTGACTTTGAGATGGCTCACCATCAGGAAAGAGAGGAGAGGGAGGCCAAGAGGCCTAAGGGATCAGGTAGCTTCAGTGGTGCTCAGTTTAGAGGCCAGGTTCTGCATAGTAGATGTTGATCTTTTAGGCCTCCACAACCAGCTCATTTAGAGTACCGTGGGTTATTTTCTGGTCGGGGTTATCAAGGCTCTCAACAGAGTCAACCATCTCTTAGTGCACTCCCAGCGCAGAGTTTGTCTCATGCCCCATCTGTTCAGGGTTCCTCTAGATCGAGTTCGTCAGCTAGTCATTCTTATGCACGGGGTTCCCTTCAATCCCATTCCCTAGCACCATGGAGTTGTTATGAGTGCGGGGAGTTTGGGCACATGTGGAGGCAATGTCCTCAGTGCCGCAACAGTCAGTCTCAGTAGAGTGGTCAGCCCTAGTCTTTTGGTCCAGTTTCTTCAGTACCCACACCCGCCAGCTGGGGGTGAGGGTCAGGCATCTAGGGGTCACTCTCGAGGAGGAGGCCGGTCGGATGCTATTGCCTCGGATGCTGTCATCACAGGTATCATTTTAGTTTGTCACTGAGATGCCTCAGTCTTATTTGATCCCGGTTCACCTTATTCCTATGTATCTTCATACTTTGCTCATCATTTAGGTTCGACCCAAGGGTGTCTTGCAATACATGTGCACGCATCTACCCTCATGGGCGATACTATTATTGTGGACCACATATATCGGTCTTGTCTTGTTACTATTGGGGGTTTGGAGACCCGAGTTGACTTGCTTGCTATTGAGCATGGTTGATTTCGATGCTATTTTGGGCATGGATTGGCTATCTCTGTGCCACGCTATTCTAGACTTTCATGCCAAGATAGTCACTTTGGCTATACCGGGTATCCAGATGATTGAGTGGCATGGTATGACTGATTAAGTACCCAGAAGGGCAATTTCTTTCTTGAAGGCCCAGCGGATGGTTGGGAAGGGATGTTTATCATATTTGGCATTTGTGAGAGATGTTGGAGCTGAGACTCCCAGCATTGGTTCTGTTCCCGTCGTGAGGGATATTTTGGATGTGTTTCCATCGGACCTGTCGGTCAGGCTGCCGGATAGGGATATTGATTCCTGTATTGAACTGGTGTCGGGCACTCAGCCTATCTCTATTCCTCCTTATCGTATGGCACCAGCGGAGTTAAAGTAATTGAAGGAGAAACTTTAGGAACTCCTAGATAAGGGGTTCATTTGCCTGAGTATGTCACTGTGGTGTGCACCAATGTTGTTCGTCAAGAAGAAAGATGGCTCAATGGGGATGTGTATTGATTACAGGCAGTTGAACAAGGTAAAGGTGAAGAACAATTATCCTCTACCGCGCATTGATGCTTTGTTTGATAATCTCCAGGGAGCGTGGATATTCTCGAAGATTGATCTTTGTTCAGGCTAGCACCAGCTGAAGATTAGGGATTCTGATATTATGAAGACAACTTTCAGGATAAGATATGGCATTATGAGTTTCTAGTGATATCTTTTAGGCTGACTAATGCCTCAGCCGCGTTCATGCATTTGATAAACAGCGTGTTTTCCTTTATGATTGTGTTTATTGAAGACATCCTAGTGTACTCCGGTAGCTAGGAGGAGCAAGCTCAATATTTTGGAGTAGTATTGCAAAGGCTGAGGGAGGATAAGTTTTATGCAAAGTTCTCTATGTGTAAGTTTTGGCTTGGGTCTGTGGCTTATCTATGTGATGACCCAGCCCGTCATCATGTGATTTACCACCCCGTTTCCCCTTTAATATGTTTCCTCATGTATTAATATCAGTATTAGAGTTGATTGGGTGTAATTGAATTGGTTTTGATTGAAAATAAGGTACATAGCCTCTTAGAAGGAAGCTTATTTTAGAAAAGTAAACTGGAAGTTGACTATGTGGTTGGAGGGCTCGGATGTGAATTCTAGTGGTTTGGTTAGCTTCGGGGGATGATTTGTGACTTATGAGAGCGATCATAATTGAATTTAGAGGTCTGGTGTAGAATTAGGCTTGAATTGGCGAAGTTTGAATTTTGGCGGATTCTGGTTGGTAGGTGAGATTTTGATCCGAGGGTCAGAATGGAATTCCGAGTGTTGCAGTAGCTTTGTTAGGTCATTTTGGATATTTCTGCAAATTTTCATTTCATTTTAACGTCATTTGGTCGGGATTTTGATCGAATATGAGTTTCAGAAGTTTTAAGAAAATTTAGGCTTGAATCCGCGGTAATTTGTTGATTCTTGTGTTGTTGTATGTGTGTTTATGATTGGAACAAATTTGAATGATGTTGCGGGATATGTTGTCATGTTTGGTTGAGGTCCCGGAGGCCTCGGGTGAGTATCGGATGGTCGATCGGACCAATATCGGCATTTTGGAGTACCAGATTTTGTTGTCTTTTGTTGCAGAGAAATTGTTCTTCGCGATCGTGGGTGTGGTGTCGCGATCACGTAGAAGTTTTTAGGGATGCTGGTGATTTTCTCTACGTGTTCGCATTCAGGGGCCTACGTTCGCGGAAGGAAAAATGGTATAGCTTCGCGTTCGCACAAGATGTGACACGTTCGCATTGAAGGATTTGGGAAGGTCAATTTATGCCCTACGCGTTCGCGTTAGTTGGTCCGCGATCATGGAAGGTCGGTCATGTGGTGAATCACGTTCGCATATGGTTCAGTCACGTTCGCATTGAGTAATTTGGAGGCATTAGATTTTTTGTACTTCACGATCGCGTGACCTTGGTCGTGATCGCGATGAAAGATTTTTGGACCTAGGGCAGAATGTTTAAAAACATTTCATCCGCGAGTTGGGGTCATTTTTCCACCATTTTTAGCAAGCTTGGGAGATTTTGGCAAGTAATTAAGAGGTTTCAACTGGAAATCGATTGGAGGTAAGTTTTATGAGTTAAATACGTCATTTAATCGATGAATCATCCATTAATTCTCTGATTATGGGTATAAAATTGAAGAAAATAGGGCTTAATTTTTACTATGTAAATTTGGGATTTGGTGACCCATTTGAACTCCGATTTTGATAAATTTTATATGTACGGACTCGTGGCAAGACGAGGATTTCGAAAATGTGAGTTTTTTTAATTTTTGAGAAGCCGGTCCGCGGCTCGAGTTTTGCTAGTTTTGAGGTTCTTGCCACAATTATATTGTTTCCGATTGGGTATTTTCTCATTTGCATATTGTGACGTATTTGCTCCGTTTTGGGCTAGTTTTGACACACGTGGAGGCCAATTTGAGGGGCAAAGGTGTCGAGGGCTTGATATTTTACCGGTTCGAGGTAAGTAATACTTGGAAATGATATCCTGAGGGTTTGAAACCCCAAATTTGCACATCTTAGTGTTGTATTGTGGTGACTTGCACGCTGGACCTGAGCGTGGGGTAGAGCACCATTGGGGATCATGACTTGGTCCGTCCCAATTATTGGTTTTATCGCGTATTTGCAATTGTATTGTTGTTATCATTATGACTTGGGATTATTGCCATACTTGGGGCTTATTGTTGATTATTTGAACTCTTTATGAACTGTCATCACTGTTTTCCTCACTATTTGAA
Organism: Nicotiana noctiflora; assembly: GCA_032618575.1. Classification (NCBI taxonomy): domain Eukaryota; kingdom Viridiplantae; phylum Streptophyta; class Magnoliopsida; order Solanales; family Solanaceae; genus Nicotiana; species Nicotiana noctiflora. The sequence goes on from JASVEL010014139.1 coordinate 261,917, forward strand.
AAATTATTTAAACTCAGTCTGTGTGATTTACACTATTTTATGAACTCAGCTACATTTTTACTCAGATTTGGAGTTTTAACTGATATTTGAACTATCGTTGAGTTGAATATTATTATTTTACTGATGCTCGAAGGGCTATTTGACTATTTTTTGGATGGATTGGGGATGAAGACCATATGTGAGGGCATGAAGAGTGATGTGAGGAGGCTTTCAGGCCTCGAGTGTTATATGAGCATATGCATATACATGTGTGGATCAGGCTGTATGCCGCAGCGGTATGATATTGATATTGTGCTTGGGCTGTAGGAGCCCCTCCGGAGTCTGAACCGCCACAGTGAGCGCGAGTACCCAAATGGATCGGGTTGTGCGCTGCAGTAGTCATATGCATTGCATTGCATTCATGCATTTACTCCTGTTTATACTACGTGGCATGATATTTAACACTCATATATCATCGGTATACATATTGTTACTTGCCTTGTTGACTAGATACCCTGATAATATATGTTAAGGAGTGTTGTTCCCAAGGGGCCAATTTATGAGCCTATTTGCTCTATCTGATATAGTATTTATATGCTTGGCTGTCGAAAATGTAAAAGAGATATTTGTAAAAGAGATTTTTAACTAATCTTGAGATTTTCTAAAGGATTTTTCACCGTATTATGATTTTTCTCAAAGGGTTGTACCGTCTTTTTATAGCATTTTGGTGTGCCCATACGTGTTTTCTTATCGCTTAGTTATTATTCTCTCTTATTACCACTGAGTTGGAAGTACTCACTTTTCTCCCTGCACTTTGCGTGCAGTTGCAGGTTTTGTTCACCCGGTAACGGGTTATTAGCAGGACTGAGGGCCATATTGTGGTAGTTGAGCAAGGTGACCATCAGCGTTCGCGGCACCGCATCCCACCTTTGAATTTCAGTTTCACCTTGTATATATATATATATATATATATATATATATATATATATATATATATATATATATATATATATATATATATATATATATATATATATATATATATATATATATATATATATATATGTTAGCCCAATAGTGGTGTCCCTAGTCATTAGATGCTCGTGACTTGTGACACCCCGGTTGGGTTGTATTGGGATGAAATTAATAGTTAAATGCTAATAAGTAGTATTTCTATTCCTTTATGTTTAATAGCTCTTAAAAGAGGATTTTGGGTTGTTGGTTGGCCTTGTCTTCATGAGAGGCGCCATCACGACCGGGTATGGAATTTGGGTCATGACAAGTTGGTATCAGAGCCTAGGTTACTAGGTCTCACCAGTCATGAGCAGGGTTAGTAGAGTCTCGCGGATCGGTACGGAGACGTCTGTATTTATCCTCAAGAGGCTGTAGAACCGTTAGGAAAACTTTCCATTCTTGGAATACTTATCGTGCGTACTTTATTCAGTTTGAGATAACTCTTGAAATTCCTTCCACACGTATATGTGCGCACGTGAGCGCTCAGTAGTATATATGCCTTAATGGCTTGTGATTCCCCAATCAAGGGGCGAGAGGTATTCTCCGTGAGTTTATGTTGGGCCAGTCTGGAGGACTTGAGGTCGGATCTTCTCCTACTACTTGAGCACCGAGGTGCTGATTTTGTGAGCAAGTGTTTTGAACTTATATGGTCAACGATGTCCTTATTATCCGGGTTGGCAGTTGGATATCCATGCGATGAGTTTGTTAGTACTGCAGGGTGTATCTATGTGATTTTGGTAGTGATGAAAGAGTCTGCTGAATAATTGATAAACTGTTAAATGTTCGTTTCCCATTGTGATCTGTTGTGTAGCCCCGAATTATGGGCGTTATAGAATATTTTCGTATTTCCTAGTTGATAAGTAAGGTGCATTATGTGTGGCGGTATGAGTTCAGACTCAGAAAGACTAATTGATTGTGTAACGTATGTGATAGTGGAAGGTATGTTGAAATATTGAAAAGAGGCGAAGCAGGCAGGTTATCTCCTGCAGAGTATTTTTGAGCGGTATGATCCTTGTGTGTATGTTAAAATATCTCATGTGTAATTGGAGGGTATGTGTTGTAATTAAGAAATTGCGACGCTTAAGAAAGTGGACTCAACTGTGGTAAAGATGAATGTGAGATGTGTGGAGGATTACGATACTAGTTGAGCTGTATTTTCATGAACTTGTTGATGACTTGAGTTTAAATCTCACTATAATGTTGTGATTTCATTAGAGTAAAAGTATTAAGGATTATTGAGCGTGTCGTGGTACATGAATTCGAGCCAAGTTGGGAAGGTTTCTATAGATTAGCTGATTGCACTATTGTGTGCTATGTTGGTTCTGTCTCAAAGTATGTTGGCGGGTCAGGTCTGGTCGTATAAATTGGGCCGAGAATGGCGCGTGTGAAGGAAAATTTTGATAAAGGTTATATGGTGCTTTGTAGATGTGAAGAAATACTAGGATGTTTTGAGTTGTTGTTGATAAAGAATGCTCAGTGTAAAGAGAAGAAAGATGGTTATCTATATTTGTATGAGATCATATTCTACGATGTCAAAGTACTAGTAAGGCACGGGTGGTTCTGTTCATTAAGGTAGTTGAATTACAGCTGAATAAGAGTGAATGACTCTCGAGAATGGTTTTACTGTGTTCAAGATTTTTCATGTAACAATCAGGTGTCTTAAGTTTGCGTATGTGGCTAGAGACTGTGTTTTCATTTGAAAAGATAAAGACTTGTGGTACTTTGTGTTCATCAGGGGATTCTACGTATCCGCATTTGGAAGGTAATGGTAAACGAATTCAGAATCGCAGGAAGCTCTTCGTAGTAAAGCATTCTGGAATGTGATATTTCTGGGAAGCATTTGAGAAGTTATTCAGTGGCCTATGGGTCTTAGACGGTGTGGTCTTATGTGCGAGTCTCATGTGGTAAACCTGAGTTGAGGTATTGTGGTGTTACATCAAGGGAGAATATCAAAATTTATGATAAATCGGGAAGGAAAATGGATAAATGGAACAACTTGATAATAAACCGAGTCAGTATGATAAGGATATGAATAATTCTTTGTATGTATTCGAGGCAATGAGTCTTACAGGTATTGTGCAACAGAGCTCTTGCGTGCTGGCAGTTTGCTTAGCTTGGTTTGGGTAGAAGGATTCAGTCTTGGTAGTTTATCTTGTGCAATGGAATTGGGAGAAAGAGTACTTGATGTGTTTTACCGTAGTTTGAAGATGAGTATATTTCCTGTGGGTATGGGAAGCATGGAGTGTGTCATAATTTTTCTTCTATATGGGGCCATGACAGTTCTTGACTAGTTGAGTGTGTCGATGTCTGCGGCGTAGGAGAGAGATAGAAGTCCTCGTGTTATCCTGGTATGGTATGGTCGATGTGTTATGATATGGAGAATTGAGATTTGCGGGTTCAAGGTTTTGGTTCAGTTCATAATGGGAAATCATTAAATTCTTAAGCAGCACGGACAACTGCAGGTGAATAAAAATCGATCTTCGGATGATTAAGGTGATGTAAATTGATGATACGTCCATAGTATTGTGACATTTTCTTGTTGGATCGACTGCTGATATTTGCGTTTGTTGAAGGGCAAGGGAAATTTTTGAATATCTTTCGTGGTATGAATGGATACTTGATGAGTGTTATGTATTCGTACGACAGAGTGTGGGATCAGGCATAGTGATTCATGCGTTATATATGTTGGAGACTAGACGTCTTCATGATCCGACTATGTAGTGGTTGTAGATCGTGTGTATCGATATCGTCTAGCGGTTATTGGAAATTAGAGGTTCAGATGGATCTTTCTTTGCTTGGTATGTTAAATTTGGGTTGGTAATACATTGCAGACTGGTTGTCCCAATGTCAGGTTTTCTAGACTAATGTGTTATGGGCTATGACGGGAAAATGCCACAGGTTGCATGGCAAGGTGGATCAGACAGGGTAGTTGCATTCCAGAGACCAGCGGACGACTGGTGAGTATTGTTTGTTAATCGAGCCTTCGTGGCGGATGTCATTGCATAGGTTTCTACCATTGATTCAGTTCTGGTATTGAGGGACTTTTCGAATGCGTTCTTTTGGCCAAGCTGGAGGCTATATATGTTTATTGTAATGAGCAAATTTGACTCGATGTGCATCTTCTTTTGTGAGATATATGTGCGGATCGGGTGGCACGCCGCCACGGGTATGATATCTAAATCGGGTGGCACGCCGCCACGGGTATGTTATCTGGAGCGGGTTGCACGCTGCAACAGTGTGATGTGCAGAATAGTTTTCCATATGTTACTTTATATGCAATACTTTCTGGTTTCTGAGGAAAGTCCGTATTGGGTGTTGCTCGGTGAATAGAGCATCGGTTATGTCCTTTCAAGATTGAATAGTGTATATTACTTGCTTCACCATAGGTGTGATGGATTGCTTGGTTTCAGACCTCAACCTGTGCATGTCTGTCTGTTTTGAGCTAGTGACTTGAGGTGCTTCATGGGTAATAGTATTTGGATAGAATCGCGTGTTATGGAAAGGCCACGTGATGTTATGACCTTTCGAGGAGGATTCAGGTACTCTATTTCTATGATGTGAGACGTGATCTCAGTTTTCTGTTGCAATGGTACTGTTGATCTTGAGGTACAACTCTTTCGTTTGAGTCTTTCTCATGATTTGAGTGTATTCGGATCGTTTCTTATTGGTGCATGTGTTGTGCACGTTGTGTCTTAGGCCGACGTTGAGGTATTACGTCACCGGAGTGGTGTGTTGTAATCGAGATGATCGTTGGAGTCATTGATGAGTACGAACCAATTTTATTTCAGCTTGTTAGGAAGGTAATATCGAGGTTTGGCTCGGAAATCCGTGGTAGTATCAGTCAAGAGGGAAATGGATTCATGAATGGTTGATCTGTGAGATAGGTTCGGTATATCGTGTGTTTTAGTTGCTGTTGGCAGTATATGAAAGTGTTGGAATAAGACCTTAGCTAATAAGAAGGTTTTTCTATTGATATTTGGTTGTTGTGGGCGGCTATTATGAATGGAAGTTATCACTTGCATGTGTTTGAGTTATGTGGTATATCATATGATTGCAGCCGAGGTTGCAGGTATGGATTATTACACCTGGTCCGGTTTAGTCTGAGTAAAAATGTGAGGTTCTGATCTTGTGTAAGATTTCAGAAGGTAAAATGTAGTTTTATGATTTAGATGGACTGTGAAATTCTAGGTATATTGTGTTATCGGACCTATGTGAGATAGGGTGACGTGGTATCATCCCGATTATATGCCTAGTAAGGTCATTCGGTTATTGGGTTGCTTCTAGTACAACTATAGGTACGCTCAAGTACGAGCGTTTGTTTAAGTTGGGAAGGATGTGATGACCCGGCCCGTCGTCACGTGAGTTACAGCCCCGTTTCCCCCTTATTGTGTTGCTTCATGTCACAATATCAATATTAGAGTTGATCGGGTGTAATTGAATTGGTTTTGGTTGGAAATAAAGCACATAGCCTATTAGAAGGAAGCTTATTTTACAAAAGTCAACCGGAAGTTGACTATATGGTTGGAAGGCTTGGATGTGAATTCCGGTGGTTCGATTAGCTTCGAGGGATGATTTGTGACTTAGGAGAGCGATCGAAATTGAATTTGGAGGTCCGGTGTAGAATTAGGCTTGAATTGGCGAAGTTTGAATTTTGGCGGATTCCGGTTGGTAGGTGAGATTTTGATCCGAGGGTCGGAATGGAATTCCGAGGGTTGGAGTAGCTTCGTTAGGTAATTTTGGATATGTTTGCAATTTTTTCAGTTCATTCGGACATCATTTGGTCGAGATTTTGACAGAATATGAGTTTCGGAAGTTTTAAGAAAATTTAGGCTTGAATCCGTTGTTATTTGATGATTCTTGTGTTGTTGTATGTGTTTTTATGATTGAAACAAGTTTGAATGATGTTGCGGGATATGTTGGCATGTTTGGTTGAGGTCCCGGAGGCCTCGGGTAAGTTTCGGATGGTCGATCGGACCAATATCGGCATTTTGGAGTAGCAGATTTTGCTGTCTTTTGTTGCAGAGAAATTGATCCTCGCGATCGCGAGTGTGGCATCGCGATCGCGTAGACGTTTTTGGGGATGCTGGTGATTTGCTCTACGCGTTCGCGTTCAGGGGCCCGCGTTCGCTGAAGAAAAAATGGTATAGCTTCGCGTTCGCACAAGATATGACGCGTTCGCGTTGAAGGATTTGGGCAGGTCAATTTATGCCCTACGCGTTCACGTTAGTTGGTTCGCGATCGTGGAAGGTCGGTCATGTGGCGCATCGCGTTCGCATAAGGTTTAGTCGCATTCGCATTGAGTAATTTGGAGGCCTTACATTTTTTTCACTTCGCGGTCGCGTGACCTTGGTCGCGATCGCGATGAAGGATTTTAAGCCTGGCGTCAGAATTCATTTAAGTGTTATTTCATCCGCGACATGCCATTTTTCCACCATTTTTGAGCAAGCTTGGGAGCTTTTGGCAAGGAACTAAGAGGATTTCGACTGGGAATCGATTGGATGTTAGTTTTATGAGTTAAATACGTTATTTAATCGATGAATCATCCATTAATTCTCTGAATTTGGGTATAGAATTGAAGAAATTAGGGCTTGATTTTTACTATGTAAATTTGGGATTTGGTGACCCATTTGAACTTCGATTTTAATAAATTTTATATGTACGGACTCGTGGCGAGACGAGGATTCCGAAAATGTGAGTTTTGGATAGAACTATATTATTTAAGCTAAATTTTTTTATTTTGCTTGATATTATTAAATTTTAGTTAATTGTTTTTGAATTTGACCTGAAAATAAAGATTTATACAAAAATAAATAATCAAGGCATCTAAAAAAATATATAGTTTAAAATTAATTATTTTGGTTATAATTTTTTATATATCTCTAAATTACGGTACTATAAATATATAAACCTTTTTTTTACAAATTTTACCTGAAAAAGTAAAAATACATAGTTTAAATAAATAGTCATTGCATCAAAAGAAGAAACAAGAGTGTATAATTGCAAGAAATTAAACGAATCACATGTATTATACTGCAATTGTACACTCATTTTATTTCTTCTTTTGATGCAATGACTATTTAGTTTAATTGTGTATTTTTTTCCAGGTAAAATCTGTAAAAAATAAATAGGCAAAATACCTTAGTACCCCCCTAAACTATTTGAGAATTATTACTTTCCTTCCTAAACTATTTCTGGTTCGAATTACCCCCTCAACTTGGCCTTTTGAGAATAATTACCCCCATAAATGCTTATGTGGCAAAAAGTGTGGGTACACTCACCTGCCATGTGGATTTTTCTGTCCATGTGGCATTTTCGTGAAAAATAAAAAAGAATTTTTATCTTTTTAAGAATATTATTTTTTAAATAATCTTTTTCGAATACAATTTATAATAAAATTTGGATAGAACGACATTAGTTAGGCTAAATATTTTTATTTGTTCAAAAATAATAAAATTTTAGTTAATCTTTTTTTGAATTTGACCTGAAAATAAAGATTTATACAATTAAAATAAATAGTCAATGCATCTAAAAATTTATAAAATATAGTTTGAAATTAATTATTTTGGCTATAATTTTCTATATATCTCTAAATTACAGTGCTCCAATTTTGTTTTACTGATTTTACCTAAAAAAAGTAAAAATACACAGTTGAAATAAATAGTCATTGCATCGCAAAAGAATAAATAAAAAGAGTATACAATTACAAGAAATTACAAGTGCAATTGTACACTCTTTTTATTTCTTCTTTGATTCAATGATTATTTATTTCAACTATGTATTTTTTATAACTTTTTAGATGTCTTGACTATTTATTTCAATTGTATAAATTTTTATTTTCAAGTAATATTCAAAAAAAGATTAACTAAAATTTTATTATTTTTGTACAAATAAAAATATTTAGCATAACTAATGTCGTTCTGTCCAACTTTTATTATAAATTGTATTTAAAAAAATTATCTAAAAAATAATATTCTTAAAAAGAAAAAAAATTCACGAAAATGCCACATGGACGGAAAAATCCACATGGCAGGTGAGTGTACCCACACTTTTTGCCACATAAGCATTTAGGGGGGTAATTATTCTCAAAAGGCCAAGTTGAGGGGGTAATTCGAACGAGAGATAGTTTAGGGAGGAAAGTAATAATTCTCAAATAGTTTGAGGGGTACTAAGGTATTTTGCCAAAAAAAATATTATATATACTTTTGGAGCACCAAAATTTAGAGCTATATAAAAAATTATAGGCAAAATAATTAATTTCAAACTTTATATTTTTTAGATGCCTTGATTATTTATTTCAATTGTATAAATCTTTATTTTCAGGTCAAATTCAAAAAAAAAAAACTAAAATTTAATAATTTCAAGCAAAATAAGAAAATTTAGCTTGAATAATATAGTTCTATCCAAGTTTTATTATTATTGTATTCAAAAAAATTATCTAAAAAGTAATATTTTAAAAGAGTAAAATGTATTTTATTTTTCAAAAAATTAACATATATATAGAAAAATTAACATTGTAGGCCAGTGCACCCATAATTTTTGTCACATTAGCGTCTAGGGTTAATGACTCTCAAATAACCAAGTTGAAAGAGTAATTAAGATCATGAATTAAGGCTCTAACTATAATTCGTGTCAAGGTTAGGGGCGGGGTTTAAGTTATTTTGCCTTAAGAGTGTGTTTGGATCATTGTTTCCCGTCGTATTATAACGTATTGTATTGTATTGTATTGTATCGTATTGTACCGTATAATTTTGTGAATATAATATTTGAGTAGATTGTATTATTTGTCATCGTTAAATAATATTTTGTTGTTTGGTTTGACTGTATCGTAGTGTATTGTAACTAATAAGTTTATTAAAATACCCTCAATTATTTAAATATTGAATTTACTAAAAATTATGCATAAAATAATTTTAAAAAATAAAACAGAAAAAGGCAAAACACCTTTAATTAGAATTGAGTTAAAAGCAAATCAAAGTAAAGAAACACAACAAATTAGAATTGAGTTAAAAGCAAATTAGGAAAAAAGTAAAATAGAAGGCGATAAAATACCTTTAACGTTAGCGGCAGAAGTACCAAAAAAAATAATGTAGGTTAGAAGTTAGAGATTTGGAGTTAAAATAAAGAAAAGGTAAAGGATAAAATAAAATTATGAATTAAGTTAGGGCATTATTGGAAAGAAAAATAGAAAACGATACCACCACACCAAATTAATTGTTTAAAAAAAAAGGAAATTTTTTATTGTTTCGAAATAATGAATTTAACTATATAATATAATCAATTTTAATGAAATAATTAAAATAATTATTGATTTGGGATAACACTACAATAGTATACAAGTAGAAATAAGATCTAACAGCTGTAAAAAAATCAACAAAATGCAGCATTAAAAAGCTAAATCCACGAGTTCCCCAAATTCCTCAATCCCACCATTCATGAACCCTAACACTCTCAGCAAAGGATGTGAGAAGAAAACTCAACAAAAGATGTTAGTAAATAGTGATGAAATCCAACTATGGGTAAGTTTGCTTTGTGTTTCTTGCAAGCTGCTTTCCTATTCTTAAATTTTTCTTTTAATAGAGTTAAGAATTTTCTTCATAGTTATTGGAACATAGGAAGAGAGATGTTGAAATGTCTATTACCAATCCCCTATCATATAAAGTCCTTGTTTACTGCTTGACCATCTATTTCTTATGGTTTCCACTTTACTCTTTCATCTCTGGTTCAAGACAAATAGACTTTTAAGTTACTGGCTAGAATAACTGAACTTCAAGAGAAATCGGAAGTCTATGATGCTGCCACCGAGCCTGAGATTGAAAGTTGTCATACATGAAAACTGAATTAATGGAGATTGAGGAATTGGGGAAAAATTGACCTACTCCCATAGTTAATTTTGGCTAAAAAGATTTGGTTTGGTATTCAAAAGGTAGAGCCAAAATGAACAACGTTGTAGTATTGGACAATGGCGCGGGCCTTATCAAGGCTGGAATAGGTGGCGAAAGAGACCCAACAGCTATTGTCCCAAACAGCACGGGGCGTCCACTTTCTTCCAAGAAATGGCTTATGGCGGATCAGCTCCTTTCCCCTGACGTAGACCTTACTTCCGCCACCGTCCGCCGCCCTTTCGACCGTGGTTACCTTATCAACCCGGACCTCCAGTCCTCCCTTTGGTCCCATATCTTCTCCAACCTCCTCAACATTACTCCATCCCAATCCTCCCTCCTTCTCACTGAACCCCTTTTCAACCTCCCTTCAATACAACGCTCCCTTGATGAAATCGTCTTTGAAGATTTCAATTTTAAGGCTCTCTATGTTTCAGATTCCCCCTCTTTGGTCCATCTCTATGAGGCATCTCGTCGCCCTTATGGGATTGTGTCTAAAGCCCAATGCAGCTTAGTTGTGGACTGTGGATTTTCATTTACTCATGCCTCACCCGTGTTTCAGAATTTCACATTGAATTACGGCGTGAAAAGGCTTGATCTTGGTGGGAAAGCTTTGAGCAATTTCATGAAGGAGTTAGTGAGTTACAGGAGCGTTAATTTGATGGACGAGAATTTCCTTATGGATGATGTAAAAGAGAAACTCTGCTTTGTGTCTTTGGATGTTGCCAGGGACTTGCAGATTGCTAGGAAACCGGGAAATGACAATTTGTTTAGGTGCACGTATGTGCTTCCTGATGGTATTACACATACTAAGGGTTTTCTGAAAGATCCGGAAGAAGCAAAGAGATACCTGTCTTTGTATAATGATGAAGCAGCTACTAAGCAGCAAGTAGCAGCAGGAGAGCAAACGGATAAGCTGCGGAGCAACGATGCATCAAGAAGAATTGATTTGACAAAAAATGAATTTGGGTTGACAAATGAGCGGTTCCTCGTCCCAGAGATGATGTTTCGTCCAGCTGACTTGGGACTGAATCAGGCTGGACTTGCAGAGTGCATTGTTAGAGCTATCAGTTCCTGCCATTCTCATCTTCAACCTCTTCTCTATGAGAGCATCATTTTGACTGGAGGCACTACTCTATTCCCTCATTTTGCTCAAAGACTAGAAATGGACCTTCGACCACTTGTCCCAGATAAATACCGTTTAAGGATTACGACTCAAGAAGATCCTATCCTAGGTGTTTGGCGTGGAGGATCACTCTTGGCATCAAGTCCTGATTTTGATGCAATGTGCGTCACCAAAGCTGAATATGAGGAGCTGGGATCAGCTAGATGTCGAAAGAGATTCTTCCACTAACTTTTGTGATGTTACTTTTGAAGTTTACAAGTCTATGTTCATCTTTGGTGTTAAATGGAGGGAGTAATTAGGAGGATCGCCGGCCTCTACTGATGCAATTGAGCTAAATATGTATGTGTTCTGAAATGTTTCTTTTTCTTGTCAGTTTCTTTTATGTATTTCAGGCCAAATTTGTTGAAGCCTAATCTTACTGAAATGAAATGTTAATGGCATCTTCAATACCAGAAAAACAAAAAATGGTCCAAGAGCAACAATCATGAGTTTGTGTCTCCCCTTATTATTCAGTTTTTATACCGAACCATATATACGTTTATCTGTATGCAATACCGAAATATAGATCCGCTATCTATTGCTTCCACTTCTTTTTTCTCCCTGTTTTCTGGCTCTTTCTGTTTACCAGGAAAAGTCTATGTTTCTCTCAACACTGAACTAGCAATAAGAAATGGTTGTGATTTCATAAAGGTAAGCTTCAATTTGTCTCTGTTTCACTTGCAGTCTGTTGATGAGTTGATCATATTGGTTATGTGCTTGGCTCTTGTTATTGGTTGCTCAACTATTTGTCGTGTAACTGGTTGACTAATCTTTATTCTAGATTCTTTTTGACACTTGGTATGATGATTTCATGTAGTTCTGATCTAAAATTTTGTTGACCATGAAAGCGGTAAAAAAATAAGAACGTGCGTTGGTTGTTTCATGACACTGTTTAACTGCCTCACAAAGTGAAGGAAGATGAGACCTTTCTGACAATATGGAATGCTTTGTGGTGTACCTGAAATGATAATTGGCCCTGATTATCTGTATAAGTGTCTTCACTAAAAGAACATTAAATTTTTGTTTGTGTACTGGCTCACAAGTGATTTTACAAGGGAAAAGTCAAGGACTGATGGGACAATTGATCGCTGGGAGTGTTATTCATTAGATTTTAAGGCGAAGTCATCAAGCTAAAAGGACTTATAAGATAAAATCTGTTCTATAAAACTATTTTGTTTGATATTGGTGTGAACTTCTCCCTGCCACTTATGTCCTACGCCGGACTTCCTGAATGATCATACTGATGGAACCTTCCATACCCCATTGAGTTGGTCTTTTTTGCCACATTGTATGTTGGGAACAGAACCCCTTTGCCTGCCAACAGTAACTACAAAATTGGGAAAAAATAGCTCATTTTCATTTGAGAAGGGCTATGAGCTTCCCGATGGACAAGTCACTAAAATTGGGGCTGAGAGGTTCCATTTCCCTGAGGCCCTCGTCCCGCCATTGTTGGTTGGAATGGAAGCGGCATGAATTCATGAAAAAGCCTACAACTCAATCATAAGATGCGATGTTGATATTAGGAAAGATTTATTTGCAAACATTGTTCTTAGTGGTGGATTAACTATGTTTCCAGTCATAATATATCGTATGAGCATGGAAATCACAGCCCTTGCTCAATGTGGTTGCACCACCTGAGAGGAAGTACAGTACCTGGATTGGGGGATCAAAGCACTTCCCTCTGCAGTTTTAAACAAGTTAGTTTCTGTTTGCTTTACTTCAGGATCAGTCAATCGATCAATTTTTAACCCTTTTAAGCTCTAGGGGTTTAATAGCTAACACGTACGTCCCATGCAGATGTGTATAACAAAGGGCACGTATGGTGATTTGGTCCCTCAATTGCCCACAAGAAGTGTCTTTAAGCTTGGTGAGCTTTTATATCCTCTCTTGTCAACTTCCATCTAATGATTTCTATTTTGATGAGAGATCGACGATATATATTTCAATTAGAGATCAGTTTCTTTTCCCAAGTTATACCCAATCTTGTGAGCAGTGTTATATTTTAGTTTCTAGTTGTTCCGTTATCATTCTACTTTTGCTGGCTCGGGTTCATGCTTTTATTTCAAGTGATTTGGCTAGTAAGTCATAAAAATGGTGGATCGTCTGCGATTTATGTTTGTTCTATTGTTTTTTAGGTTAGACACATTTGGTTTTTTTTTTTTTTTTTTTTTTTTTTTTGCGAATGCAGATTTGCTTGGCCTTCCTGGAAAATAAGCTCTTTTCGCTTGGTTACGCAGTCGAAGCCCGACTAGAAAGAGTAGTCCGTGTACATTCCGTTTGCAATTCATGGCCATTTTAAGTACCAAGAATTTTTTAAGTGTTACCAAAGTAATGTGCTAGCAAACTGCAATAATTCACCTCCTTTTCTTCGAGTAATTTGTCAGATTTTGCAAAATTATACCATGATCGATTTGCAAGTTGCAAGTTGTATGATAAAACATTACAATTAGCAATAATGGTATAACAACATACGAAACCAAATATATGTAATGGATTGTTTGATCGAATGAAGTAGTTACATTTGTGTATTGAAACGAAAAGTTAATTTTGTACAACGATCGAAAGCTAATATGATTAATGAAGTGATATATTTGTTATATTAATTCGATAATGTAATACAAACCAAACATGCTTAGGAGGGTGTTTGGGTAAGTCTAAAAGTGGGTCAAACTAGCTTGACTCGGTTTGGTGTTTGGTGGATATCAGCGGGGCTTCTATGCAAAAATCTGTTTATTTTGTGAAGTGTTATTTTCAAAAAAAGTACTTTTGGTGAGAAAAAGTCTGTGTTTGGTTGATTAATGTAACTAGCACTTTTGACCAGCCATTAGTGTTTTGACCAAGCTTTTAAAAAATATTTTCTTAAAAGTACTTTTCAGAAAAGTGCTTTTGGGGAGAAATCACTTTTTTTCTGTTTCTGAGAAATTACTTCTATTTCTACTCAAAAATACTTTTTTCGCATTCTAAAAATTTGGTCAAACACCTTAATTTTGGAAAAAAATACAACAACAACAACAGCTACCCAGTATAGTCCCACAGGGTGGGGTCTGGGGAGGGTAATATGTATGCAGGCCTTACCCCTACCCGACAGGGCAGAGAGACTGTTTCCAATCGACCCTTGGCGAGAGATCGAGAAAAGGAAAAAAACAAAAACAAAACAAAAAGAAAAAGCATTAGTGACTCCAGAGTAAACACCCAAAAAACTGACGTATAAAAGGGCAAAGTAAGCAAAGCAACAACATGAACAAAAGACAGTAGTAATTCTAGGAGTACTCATTAAGGTATTAACCTATCGGGAACCCTCCCCCCCTCGACCCATCCCTAACCCGCGAGATAATAGAAGCCCCTAACCGACAACCTTGATACTAGATCTCCAGGCTTTTCTATCAAGAGCCATGTCCTCGGAAATTCGCATAATAGTCATGCCCCGCCTAATCACCTCCTCCCAATACCTCTTGGGCCTCCCTCTGCCACGACTCGCGCCAACTACCGACAGCCGCTCGCAACTCCTCACCGGTGCATCGGGGCTTCTCTTCCGCACATGCCCGAACCACCTGAGTCTCGCTTCACGCAGCTTCTCATCCATTGGGGCTACCCCTACCATTTTCCGAATAACTTCATTCCTGACCCTATCTAACCTGGTGTGCCCACACATCCACCTGAGCATCCTCATCTCCACTACCTTCATTCTCTTGATATGGGAGTTCTTCACTGGCCAGCACTCAGCCCCGTACAGCATTGCTGGTCTAACCACGGCTCTATAAAACTTTCCCTTGAGATACTGTGGCACTTTCTTGTCACACAGGACTCCCGACGCAAGCCTCCATTTCGACCACCCAGCCCCTATTCGGTGAGTGACATCGATCTCTCCGTCACCCCGGATCACCGACCCAAGATATCTGAAACTGTCTTTCTTGGCGATGACCTGAGAACCAAGCTTCACGTCCCTACCAGCTCCTTCTTCGCTCGGCTCGGCGCTAAACTTGCACTCCAAGTATTCAGTCTTAGACCTGCTTAGTCTGAAACCCTTTGACTCGAGGGTCCGTCTCCAAACTTCCAACCTCTCGTTAACACCGACCCTCGACTCGTCTATTAGGACAATATCGTCGGCGAATAGCATACACCATGGCACGTCTCCTTGGATATGCCGAGTTAGAGCATCCATCACCAAAGCAAATACGAGGGGGCTGAGCGCCGATCCCTGGTGAAGCCCCACTTCCACCGAAAAGTGGTATGTGTCGCCACCCACCGTCCTAACCCTCGCCATAGCGCCATCATACATATCCTTGATCATCCTAATGTAGGCCTCCGGCACGCTCTTCGCCTCCAGGCACCTCCATAACACCTCTCTAGGAACCTTGTCGTACGCCTTCTCCAAGTCGATAAACACCATGTGCATACACCATGGAAAAAAATACTTTTGACCAAAAAATACTTTTAGCCAGTGTTCAAAATAGCGTGAAGCGAGAGAAAGCGACAACCCCCATTTCACGAAAAGCGAGAAGCGAGAAGCGAAGCGCCTGCTTTTTTTAAGTGAAGCGAAATTTAAAAAAAAATAAAAAAATAAATATGGCCTAGACAACACATGTAATTGTAAGCAAATGTTCAATACTTAAATTAAAAAACTAAAGAGTAGCATCAATTAAAGCACAAAAAAGCTGCCTATTCTTCAAGATTGTCAAGAGCAGCATTAATGAAACCACAAAATGAGCATCCTATTCTTCTACAAGATTGTCAAACCCTTGTATTCCAGTACCATTATTGTATTGCTCGTCGTCTTCTCAATTCCATATTCTTCATCAACTTGGGACAAAGTAGAAGTTTGGGAAGAAATATATAATTTGGCAGAAATTTGGGAAGAAATTTGGCCAGATTATGGGCAGAAACGGGGCAGAAAATTTCTAGAAAAAATTCGCCAGCATTTCAACGGTATTTGGACGTTTAGAAAGAAAAAGAAAAAGAAGAAGAAGATTGAATGAAAATAAAAACATACCTCTTGAGTCTTGAAACTTGAAAGTTGTCCTCTTTTTGTTGTAATGTTGAAGAAGAAGAAGAAGAAAAACCCTAGCTTGTTTGTTGTAATGTTGAAGAAAAAGAACCGAAGAAGAAGAAAGACTTGCTGAACAGAATAGGCTTTTGGGTGTTTTAAGTGAAATAGACACGGGTAGGCTATTAAATTCAAGAAGCGACAGCTTCCAGCGCTTCTTCCGCTTCTATCGCTTCACGCTTTTAGGGCTGTAGCGCCCGATTTATCGTACCTGCGTCGCTTCTAACACTGGGATGCGGCTGACCTTCCGCCTCGCTTCGCTTCTCGCTTAAAGCGAGAAAGCGACCGCTTTCTTGAACACTGCTTTTAGCACTTAAAAAAACATTGGCCAAACATTTATTATTTCCTCTGTTTTCAATTTATATGACATAATTTGGCTCAACATGGAATTCAAGAAAAAGAAAGATGATTTTTGAAGGGAAAAGGTCCAAAATTGCCCCTGCACTATGGTTCTTTATCCATTGCAATGGTTTAATCTAAATTCTAGATTGTGCACAAGTTTTTTGTTTTTTCTCTTACACACTAACTACTGATAGGTTGATCGTCACACAAATCCTAATATAACGGCAGATAGGATCGTTTAAAATGAGGTCTTGTGCATACTCATTTACAATTTCGTCTGCTATGAAATTTTTCCAACTTAGCTTAGACATATAGGACTTTCCTTAGACCCCATATATCTTGTAGTACACCTCGTACACTTGCTATCATATCCATCATAGTAATAGACCTCTTTCACATAATAAATAATATAATTAGAACACGTCAACTTTCTTACTTCGTCAAAAAGCGTTGAATTGTCCTATGGACTTTCAAATCCAATTTCGGACACACGTCTAAGTCTGAATTCACCATACGAAGCTAGTGACATTATTAAAATCCCAATTTGGGGTCGCTTGCTCAAAAGTCAACTCTCCGATCAACTCTTTCCATTTGAGCTTCACAAATAAGATTTTGATTTTTCTTTGAATTTAACTCCGAATCTTACAAAGACCAAACTTGACCACACATGATAGTCATAATGTGTATTATGAAGCTTCTCAAGGTCTTATGCCTTTGAATGGAAATGCAAAATTCTTAAACGAAAATTTGGGTCGTTACAAAACTGTCGGGACTTATACAGGGAATGCATTGAATAAATATTTTTTATGTATTTTTCTTTATTATATCATCTAATATTAAATATTATGACATTTTTAAAGAAATATTTATTAGCATATAACTTCATTGAATATTTTCCTCTGTAAGTTTTTGAATTTCTTTATTTTCGTATTTTTATATTTTAAATTAATTATTAAAACTCCACTTTGAAACTACTCCCAAATTTGAATTGGTAACTCATTATTTTATTAAATGGGCTATCTTCAAACTTGAAATTTGAAGTGGTTGTATAACTCATAATTTTTATTATAAAATTATATTAAAACTCTATCTTGAAACTATTTCTCGATTTAAATGAGTAATTTTCTTCTTTTTTTTTTCCAATTTTTATAGCTACTTTTTTTTTTCCTTTTATTCTAAAATAATTTAAAAACTCAAACTTGAAACGCCTCACACCCAATTGAAATGGGTTGTTATTTTTTTAATATATTATTATTTGTTTTGATATATTTAATTATAAGATATTTATATTTATTAATCCAAATAAAGTAACCAATTAATATATATGGTAGCTTTTTATTATATTTTATTATTTTCGTTTATATATATATATATATATATATATATATATATATATATATATATATATATATATATATATATATATAATAAGTAATAATTAATTTTAAATTACATAACTAATTATACCATGTGACATTTTTTTAGGTTATCATTTGGTTTAAGGAGAGGGCTTTTTTCTTTTCTTTTAATAATATATGGATAAACAGAAGTATTGGTTTGTTATTCGGTGAAGAAGTAAACGAGAAAAAGAAAAATAAAGCCCAAGAGCAATAATGATTATTGATTTGATTGAAACCTTTAGTAGCTTTTATTTCATTTACTGTTATTTACAATTTTGCACGCGTCAATAGCATAGGAGGGTTTGGATTCTAGCTTCTGTCTCCTAAAAATTGGAAAATATAAGGTCATTTTTGTTCCCGAGGAAAATATATCCATTGATTTTCCAACGTTTTCTAATTCATTCTGTTCCGAAGACGCTCAATACTGAACTAGCAATGGGTTCGTATCCATAAATGTAAGCTTCAATTCCATTTGATGATCGATCATTTTCAGTCTTTAACTCGTTCTTGAATTTGATTTTTTTCCTGTTTCACATGTATTTACGTGCATTGGTATTGGTTGCTAATTAAACGAGCAGTTCACTAAATTTTGGGTTTCTGACTCTTGATTTTAGATTCAGTTTGACGATGATTTCATGTGGTTCTGGTCCAAAAGTCAAATGCTGTTGAACATAAATGTTTTGATCGATAGAATTTATCTATATCATAAATTGGTTTTAAAAAAAATAAGAATGTGCTATTGATTGTTTCATGACACAAGCTTACGAAATTAAGGAATATGAGTATCACTAACATAATTTGGTTCAGATTACCCACATTGTTTTCACTTGTTAAATTTTTACTTAGAAATTTGTGTACGAATTTGCAAGTGATTACAAAAGAGGAAGTCGATGACCGATGAGACTATTGATTGCTAGGAGAATTATTCATCACCACTGTTTATGAATGTAATTTTCTTCAGGTTATAAGTATTTGTGCAGCCAACTTTGTATCATGGTAAAAAGTGTTTTTATATATCTTGGTATAGAGGGGGGACATGTTATTTTGGGAAGTACTACTAGCTTAATTTCAGCATTTTGCTCTTTTTTTTTTCCATTGGCAGGAAGGAAAATTAGTATTTCTGAAAATCCAGAGGATGGGCTTTTTGATTACATGATAACATATCTTCAAATTGCTCTTTCATTTGCTCTCATTGTTTCAGAGAGTCAGAGAGAAGGTTCATGTGCTAATAGCTGGTGATTTGTACTAGAAATCGGAAAATCTATCTCAACTTGAGCTTGAAAGGAGATAAAAAGGAGAATGAAACTATATATTAAGGAAGAAACTCCTCGCAGGCTGAGGTGCTTTTGTGAACAATTTTCACTTTGACTCTGTATTTTTACATGTTCGTCTCACCTAAGTTATACTTACAGAACAAGTATTTGAAGTCTCTTACAAGATGGCTCATTGGAAGGATGATCAAACGCTTGTTATCTACAACGGAACTGGACGGTGCATTGTTAGTTAGAACAAACTGCTTGCAGTTTCAGCTCCATGCATGGTGTTTACTGTACTGACCCCTATGTGACCTACTAATGAATCATAAGTTTGTTGTTTGTTTCTTTAGGCCGACTTTGGTGGGGATGATTGTCCAAGGGCTGTTTTCGACACTATAGTTGGTCGTCCTCGTCTCACTGGCATCATGGTTGGAATGAGACAAAAATATGCCTATGTTAGTGATGAAGCTCGGTCTAAAAGAAGTATTCTGAATCTAAAATATCCCATTGAACGTGGTATCGTAAGCAACTGGGATGATATGGAACAAATCTGGCACCACACATTTTACAATGAGCTCCGTGTTGCTCCTGAGAAGCATCCCGTTCTTCTGACTGAGGCACCACGTAACCCCAAGGTTAACCGAGAGAAAATGACTCAAATCATGTTTGAGAAATTCAATGTGCCATCCATGTATGTCGCAATCCAGGCTCTTCTTTCTCTATATGGTAATGGTCGTGTTACTGGTAAGCAGCAGATGAAATACCAGCATATGCTTTTTCACTACTGTCTTAGTCAGTCACTAATTTATTTGTTGTTCTCTAACAAGGTATTGTGCTTAACTCTGGTACTAGTATGAGCCAAGCTGTTCCAATCTATGAGGGACATGCACTTCTGCATGCTATCTCGCGGTTAAATCTTGGTGGCCGTCATCTTACAGATTATCTCAGGGAGATTCTCTTGGAGAGTGGTTTCACTGATATTTCTCATATGAAGACGATTGCTTATGTTGCACTGGATTTTGAACAGGAGATTGAAAAGGCAAAAAAATGCTCAAAATCAGTTGAGAAGGACTATGAGCTTCCTGATGGACAAGTCATTAATATTGGTGCAGCGAGATTCCGTTGCCCTGAAGTCCTCTTCCAACCATCATTGGTTGGAATGGAAGTGACAGGCATTCATGAAAAAATCTACAATTCAATCATGAGATGTGATATTGATATTAGGAAAGATTTATTTTCAAACATTGTACTTAGTGGAGGCTCAACTATGTTCCCTGGTATAGCAGAACGTATGAGCAAGGAAATAACTGCTCTTGCTCCAAGCAGCATGAAGACAAATGTGATTGCACCACCTGAGAGGTTGTACAGCGCTTGGATAGGAGGATCAGTTCTAGCTTCTATCAGTTCTTTCAAAAATGTTAGTTTCTCTTTGCTTTATTTTATCAACAACTACATTGCAGTCCCAAATAATTGGTTCTAACAGTCAAAGTCTTCTGGTTATCTCTTTTAAGCTCAAAGGATTTAACAACTAACATCTACGTCCCATGCAGTTGTTGATAACAAAGGGCGAGTATGATGAATTTGGTCCGTCAATTGTCCACAAGAAGTGTTTCTAAGCGTGGTGAGAACTTAAAATCCTCTTTAGTTAAAATTTCTTCAAATGAATGCTTTATGTTTAGTCACAGTGAGCTGTCTGTTCGGATTTATTCTTTTTTTTTTTTTTTTGATTTAGCTAGTATGCAGGAAACTCGTGTACGTGACTAATGCTTATACTCTGTTGCTTTTTGAGTTAAAAGCATGTGGTTATATTTTCTTTTTCATATAATAAGACTTTATTGAACAATAGCAACAAGAAAATACATAGATAAGTGGTTGTGTTGCAGGAGGATATATAGATATATGTTTTCACGCTTTGTTTGCAAGAAACTACAATGTACTCATGTGTTTTCGGTTTGCAAGCAGATGCTTTTGGTTCATACCTTTTTATTCATATAGGTGATCTATGTGATGAATGAATGCCAATATAGTTTGAAAATTCAACAGGCAGAAGAAGCATTTTGGTCCTATTTTGGCAAGAAAAATGAGTTGATTGCAGACAAGCTTTGTTTCAGAGAAAGAAAACACAACACAATTTGTTATTAATTAACTGCAATATTAAGCTCTGTTTCCAGTTGCGTAAGGCATGGATTTTTGTTTCATAACTATTTTCCTTTTTCTCTGTTTAAACTTAATTTAAGTTCTTGATACTTAATATCGTCCTTGCTATTTTATATAAGTTATTTATTTATTTGATAACTTGTCTCCTCATCCAATTAAAGACTATTAATCCATGGTTTGAAATTGTGCAAAATATAATGCATACTCTAATTTCCAGATATTCAGTTTTTGGTAATACAAATTAATTAATAAGGCTGTTCAATATGTTGCCCCTTACCACTGCTCGTCCATCATAGGAAACTATAATTTCATGGCAACAATAAGCAATCCCAAGAATAGATGCATTATCTCAAGATAACTTCTCCAACAACGCACAAATCCTCAAGAAAGGTTGCTAGAAATGTTATGAACTTTCATGTGCAGACAGATTCACAAGTAGGTCAAAATAAAAAAAATCATACTATTATTTATGCTAAAAGTGGGAAGGCTTTGAGTTAAGAGTTAATTTACGAATTTATCCGTCAAAAACTGAGCGACAATTTTGCCCTTGAGCAAAAAAAATTAAATGAGAGAAGTCAGTTGCAGTGAACCGGCTAAATAAGGAGGATTGTTTCATCCGCCATTAATTACTGTAGGTTATACTTGTATGAAGTTTTTAAATTAGTAAGTGTTAGGATACGCACGTTGCACGTGTACCCATATAAAAGAGTAATATTTTTTTAAAAATTATGCTTGAGTTACAAAATAAATATTATGAAAAAGAAATTAAGTTTCTATGAGTATTTATTGTATACTTTATAAATTTCATTCTTTATAACTAAAACAATCATATACTCCATCCGTTTCAATTTATATGAACCCATTTGACTAGGCACGAAGTTTAAGAAAAGAGAGAATACTTTTGAACTTGTGATGTAAAATGAGGCACATATATTTTGTGTGACTATAAATCATTGTATAAAGGTAAATTATTTCCAAATAAGGAAAGTGGTCATTCTTTTTTATATGGACCAAAAAGAAAATAAGTTTACGTAAATTAAAACGGATGGAGTACAAGCTTTCAAAGGATTAGCACGATATACGATGTAGCATGCATTAGACAACTTTAAATCCAAATTTCAAAGAAACTCCTAAATTTTATCTTTCAAATATTAGATCTTACATAACATTTTTGAAGAATAAGCTAAAAACATTTCAACAAAAAATGATCCATACGACTACTATCGCAGATTATCCAAGTTAGTTTATATGGTTAATATTCAAAAGCATATTTAATATTTTGATTTCTGTAACTAACTTATTTTTCCGATATTTTGGTGTTGGAATGTTGGACTAAAATAGTGTACAAAAGAACCCTAAACATAATTTTGGATATGAAGGAGACGACACATTCGAAGAAGAAGAATTCTATTTTGACTCCCGGATCAAAATCTCACCTTTCAACCGGATTTCGTCAAAATTTCACTTCGCCAATTCAAGCCTATTTCTACACCGGACCTCCAAATTGAATTTCGATCACTCTTCTAAGTCATAAATCATTCCTCGAAGCTAACCGAACCACCGGAATTCACATCCAAGCCCTCTAACCGTATTGTCAACTTTCGATTGACTTTTTCTGAAACAAACTCCCTTCTAAGAGGCTATGTGCCTTATTTCCAACCAGAACCAATTCTATTACACCCAATAGACTCTAATACTGATATAGAAATATGAAGAAACAAAATAAAAGGAAAACGGGGGTATCTCTCGTGACGACGGGCTGGGTCGTCACATCTTCCCCAACTAAAATAAATGCTTATCCTCAAGCGGGTCAAGAAACATACCTGGAGTCTCAAACAAGTGAGGATATCTGCTCCGCATCTCCCGCTCGGTCTCCCAAGCGGACTCCTACATGGGCCGACCTCT